>JBBPBX010003263.1:34447-62172 GCA_038048925.1 Garcialebias charrua | reverse complement strand
ATATATGTATATATATATATATATATATATATATAGATATTGATATATATATAGATATATAGATAGATAGATATATATAGATATAGATATAGATATATAGATATGTCCTTCCCACACTCTTGCAATATCATAAACAATGTTTTTCTAAATAAAGTAAAACATGTTTTAGAGCTGTCAACACTACAGACATTATATTATTCATTAGTTTTTCCATATCTGACATACTGTATAGAGGTATGCGGCAATACATATAAAACCAACACTAAACCGTTATCTGTCATACAAAAGAAAGTTATGAGAATTATTTATAAAGTGGACATCAGAGAACACACAAATAAATTGTTTATTCAATCAAATATCTTGAAACTAAAGGATCTGGTTGATTTAAAAATGTTATTGATTATGTTTAAAGCTAGAAAGAGATTATTGCCATTTAATTTACAAAAGTTCTTTGTCTTAAGCTCTTGTGATAGAACTAACAGAAGGAAGTATGATTTCAAAAGTAAAACTGTGCGTACTACTTTAAAACAAATGTGCATTTCGGTGCATGGAGTAAAACTATGGAACAGTTTGGATGAGGAGTTTAAAAATTGCTCTACAATAAACCAATTCAAAACACTTTATAAAAAAAGAACGATTAACTCTTATACACTTTTGAGTTGTTAATGGGAACAGTGGTATATTGTTATATATGTTATTGTTTAGATATTGTTTGCAACTTGTTTTGTTAATTTAATGTATACGGCCATGACATTTTTGTAATTATTGAGAAAGGGGGCAGGTCTATACAAGATTTTCTTCTTCCTGCTCCCTCTTCACTCGTGTAAATATATGTTGTCAGAGAACGTGTTTGTAAACTGATGATTTTTTAATCGAGGGAAAAAATTGATTGATTGATTGATTGATTGATTGATTGATTGATTGATTGATTGATGTGTCTAAACTCTAAATGCTCTAAAAGTGTACAGAATGTCATGATTTCAGTCTCTGCCACCGCTACTCTCAGCCACATGCAAGTGTTCTCGGTCACGCCCACTTCTCCGCTCTGTAGCTTGTGTCATGTCAACTCTTACTTTGAAAAACCGTGATAGAGCGAGTCCACAATAAACGAACTGTGAAATAGTGAGGGACTACTGTACAGTAAAACTAAGTTTAAAAAAATATATAGTTAGAAATTTGTGAACTAAAACTTGACTTTGTTTTTCTATTTTTTGCCAAAGGAACTGTTGTGTGCTCAGATCAGGTGAGAGCTCTACACACTTTAAAATTCACTTTCTATAGCTTAACGTTTGTGTAGCTGTTCAAATTGTCAAATTTATAGTTCAAAGTCCTATACAGTTTGGCACTATTTGTGATATTTTATTTTTACCCAAATCGGAAAAACACCTATATTTCACAATTTAAAAATTGCTGATAAAGATGATAGTATCAACCTAAAAGCACCTCAAGATAAACATTTCTGAAAGAGTGCGCACGGTCTAACAGCCCACGCTGCTCTTTACATCAAGAACTGATTTCCACATTTAGCTGACCTTTTAGGGGGACATTTTGGCCCGTGATATCCCCTAGGCAAACTCTTTTCATGAACGTAGGCACAAGGCTTCAGTTAACTGACTTGCAAACCATAAATGGGCAAATCTTCATATGTGCGTCATCGCTGTCAAAATTTCATTATTTATTTTGACTTAGTCATTCTTATTTTAATTATCTGTAAAAAAAATAAAAAAAACATTTTGAGCGTCACTAAAATGACTGTTGCATACCATCAGTAACACAAACACACAAAAATAAATAAATAAATAAACCTGGTTATATTATACTGTACTGTAAATATTGTTCATTAGATTCATCTGAACACATTATTATGAAAATACTATTTCCTATCTATTTTAAAATACATTTACCAATTTGTCTTCACTCTTGGTTCACTTTCATTTTTTGCAAAAAATGCTGGGAAGGGGAATCAAGGGTATTTTAATCACCTGCACACAGTGGTATGTGCTTATAGTGGGTTCAAACAGTAACCATGCTAGTTACAGTGATGCTTGAATGTTTGTGAAGCCTTCATAATATTCCATATTTCTGCATAAATATGACCTAAAACATCATCGGATATTCACAGAAGCCTTAAATTAGATAAAGAGAACCCAGTTGAACAAACGAGACAACAATATTATACTTGGTCATTTATTTATTGAGGAAAATTATCAAGTATTACATATTTGTGAGTGGCAGAAGTATGTGAACCTTTGATTTCAGTATCTGTTGTGATCTCCCCGTGCAGCAATATCTGATAACCGTTGATCAGTCCTGCACACCGGCTTGGAGGAATTTTAGTCCATTTCTCACAGAACAGCTTCAACTCTGGATGTTGGTGGTTTCTTCACATTAACTGCTGCTTCAGGTCCTTCCACAACATCTGGATTGGATTAATGTCAATACTTTGACTTGGCCGTTCCAAAACATGAACTTTATTCTTCTTGAACCATTCTTTGGTAGAACTACTTGTAGGCTGAGGGTCATTGTGTTGCTGCATGACCCACCTTCTATTGAGATTCAGTTCATGAACAGATGTTCTGACATTTTCCTTTAGAATTATCTGATATAATTCAGAATTCATTGTTCCATCAATGATGACAAGCCGTCCTGGTCCAGATGCAGCAAAACAGTCCTGAGCCTTGATACTACCACCATCATGTTGCACAGATGGGATAAGGTTTTCATGCCGTGTTTTCTTTTCTCCAAACATAACACTTTTCATTTAGACCCAACAGTTCTACTTTGGTCTCATCCGTCCACAAGACTTTCTTCCAACAGTCTTCTGGTTTGTCCACGTGATCTTCATCAAACTGCAGATGAGCAGAAATGTTTTTTTTTGGAGAGCAGTGACTTCCTCCTTCAACACTGCCATGAATACCATTGTTGTTAAGTGTTCTTCTGATGGTGGACTCGTGAATATTAACATTACTATCGGCCATGACTATCGGCCAGTGGCCCTCACCCCAATAGTCACCAAATGCTTCGAAAAACTGGTCATGACCCACATCAAAACAACCATCAACATCAACGAGGACCCTCATCAGTATGCATACCGCAAGAACCGATCAACAGAGGACGCCATCTCCTCTGTGGTCCACACTGCTCTCACCCACCTGGAGCAGAAGGACTCCTACGTCTGTCTGTTCTTTGTGGACTTCACATCTGCCTTCAGCACCATGATCCCCCAAACTCTGATGGACAAACTATTCACACTAGAACTAAGCCCCTCCATTTGTAACTGGGTACTAGACTTCTTAACAAAAAGACCACAGTCAGTGAGGATCCACAACTTCTCCTCCTCCACCATAACCCTCGGCACTGGCTCTCCTCAAGGATGTGTGTTGAGCCCTCTCCTGTTCACTCTGCTCATATATGATTGTGCAGCTACGCATCCAGGCTGTCATATTGTAAAGTTTGCAGATGATACAGCAGTGGTGGGATGCATCACAAACAACGATGAGTCCAGCTACAGACAGGAGGTGGAACACCTGGAGAGCTGGTGCAAAGAGAATAACCTTCACATCAATGTGAAGAAGACAAAGGAGATGATTGTGGACTTGAGAAGGAACAAACACACCCTCACCCCACTGAACATAAGAGGATCTGCAGTGGAAGTGGTCTCCAGCTACAAGTACTTGGGTGTACACATGAATGATAACCTCAGCTGGAGCAACAACACGACCAGCCTGCTCAAGAAAGGTCACCAGAGACTCTACTTCATCAGGCGGCTGAGACGAGCTGGTCTGAGTAGCCCAGTCCTCACCTCCTTATACAGGTGTGCAGTGGAGAGCATCCTGTGCTCCAGCATCGTGTGGCATGGAGGTTGCACAGCTGCAGAAAGAAAAGCTCTACAGAGAGTAGTGAAGGCTGCACAGAAGTCTGTTGGAGTCAGTCTCCCCACCATCACAGACATTTACACCTCCAGATGCAGGAAGAGAGCCACCTGCATCATGAAAGACCCCACTCACCCAGCACACACTTTTTGCCCCACTCCCCTCAGGAAGGAGGTTGAGGAGCATTAAGTGTAGAACCACTAGACTGAGGAACAGCTTCTACCCTGTGAGGCTGTTAGACTCATGAATATCTAAGCAGAATAATCACTGTGAAATATCACATCATGTTGCTGCTGATCTGTTTCATGTTGCTGTGTTCATTCTTGTTCATCTGCTCATACAGACTCATGTTCGTGCTGCTGTTTGGAGTAATGTTTTTCTATGACATTAGTGCTTAGTGTAGTTTTAGTTGATATTTTTCTTAGTTCATATCTTAGATGTTATTACTGTTTTTCTTTTACTTTTTATTGTTGGATGTAACTGGGACCCTGTGTACATACCAGTAATCTTGTTTCATCACATGTACCACATGTGGTGCGAATGACAAAGATGACTCTCTGATTACCGGTAGTCAACGTGAGAGAGGCCTTCAGTTGCTGAGTTACCCTGGGGTCCTTTGTGACCTCCCTGACTATTACACAACTTGCTCTTGGAGTGATCTTTCTTGGTCAACCACTCCTGGGGAGGGTAACAATGGTCTTGAATTGCCTATATTTGTACACAATCTGACAGTGGATTGGTGGAGTCCAAACTATTTAGAGATGGTTTTCTAACTTTTTCCAATCCTCCAATAATTCTCAGCCGGGTCATCTGTACGGTTTCTTTTTCATAGAAATGGTTCACCCTCCATCTCGAGGGCATCATCAGTCAAAGTCAAAGTCAAAGTCAACTTTATTGTCAGAACTGCAATATGTACAGGACATACACAGGATTGAAATTGTGTTTCTCTCAGTCCCTCGGTGCAACAGTAACCATCTAAACACTAAACACTAAAACATTTAATAAACATAAGCATAAAATAGTAAAAGTGTAACACTGTCCTGAGTTTTTTCATAATAGTATAAAAGTATGAAAATTTACACCAACACTGAAACACCAAACACCCCTAAAACACCAAACACCCAATGAACATAAGCGTAAAATGAAATAATAAAAGTGTAATACTGTCCTGAGTTTTTGCATAGTAGTATAAAAAGTATAAAAAGTATATCTATAAAATAAACTGAAGTTTCTAGCATTGACATTTGCAAAGAGTGGCACAGCAGCATATAAGTTAATGTACACAGTATATGTATGAGGTAGTTGATGTTGGTATATAGGCAGAGTGGCATATGAAGTAAGGCACATAAGGCACATTTGGCATCCTTAGATAAGGCTAGTCAGAGAATGCTGTATATGTATCTGCAGTAGTGTAGATAAAAGTAGTGTAAATGTAAACAGTAGTAATAAATGTAAAGCAGTAGTAATAAATGTAATAATAAATGTAAACAGTATTAATAAATGTAAACAGTGAATGTAAACAGTAGTATGACTATAGGCAGTAATGTAGTACAAACATTAGTGCAAATATGAGAAGTAGTGCAAACTGAATGAGCACATGACCGAGAGTTTAGTGAATAACCCGTTTGATGACACAGGGTCCAGTGTTAAAAACTTTGTGTTGAGTGGTAATGTGTGAGAAAGTTTTTTGTGTTAAGGCAGTTCAAATGGGAGGGGAGGCAGAGCAGGCAGAGTGTTTAGCATTCTGACTGCCTGATGAACAGAGCTGTCTCTCAGTCTGCTGGTACGAGCCTGGAGACTCCTCAGTCTCCTCCCTGATGGCAGCAGTCTAAAGCGGCTGTGTAGTGGGTGTGTGGGATCACCTGCCATGCAGAGGGCTTTCCGAGTGAGGCGTTTGCTGTGTAAGTCCTGCAGTGAGGGCAAGGAGGTGCCGACGATCTTCTCAGCTGCTCTCACGATGCGCTGGAGGCTCTTGCGGCATGATGCAGTACATGCACCAAACCACACCGTGATGCAGCTGGTCAGGACACTTTCTATGGCACCTCTGTAGAAGGTGCACATGATGGGGGTTGAAGCTCCAGCCCTTTTCAGCTTGCGGAGAAAGTAGAGACGCTGGTGAGCCTTCTTTGCCAGTGCTGCAGTGTTCCTGCTCCAGGACAGGTCCTTTGAGACGTGCACTCCCAGGAACTTGGTGCTGTCCACTCTCTCCACTGCGGTGCTGTTGATGGTCAGAGGGGCATGTTGTGCATCCCTCTTCCTGAAGTCCACGACAATCTCCTTTGTCTTCTCCACGTTGAGAGTTGAGAGTCAGAGGAGTTCCAGGAAACTGTTTCCCCACTAAGCAGTAAATGGATTGTAAGTGGATTTGGTACCTGGATTATTGAGTATGAACTTTGTTGCCTTGAACCACTTTGGCTGTGGTTGCCTGCCTGGGAGGAGTCGACGAGGGACTGGATGGCCCCCAGAAACCATCTTAGCTCCAGCAAACTGGTCTGTCCACTTAAAATGTTTACTACTTGGTGGGGAAACAGTTTGCTGGAACTGCTCTGACTCATGATGCGTGACACGTTTCTGTAAAAAAGAAACTGTCCAGATGACACGACTGAGAATTATTGGATTTGGTACCTGGATTATTAAGCATGAAATTTCTTGCCCAGCATCAGCAACTCTTTATGAGGCCCTCAGAAATATTTTTTTGTTCATGATCCACTTCCACAAACATGTTGTGAAGAGCAGACTGTGACAGATCCTGTTCTTTCAAACAGGTCCACTCACACTTTTATCATCATCCACTGATTGAAAACACCTGACTCTTTCACCTTCAAATTAACAGCTAATCATAGACGTTCACATACTTTTACCACTCACAAAATATGTAATAATGGATCATTTTTCCTCAATAAATAAATGACCAAGTATAATATTTTTGTCTCATTTGTTTAACTGGGTTTTCTTTTTCTACTTTTAGGACTTTTGTGAAAATCTGATGATGTTTTTGGTCATATTGATGCTGAAATATAGACAATTCTAAAGGGTTAAAAAAACATTCAAGCACCATTGTATGTTCTGAAAGTTTACAAAATATATTGCCATATTATGCATTTCTTCGTGTCCATCCAGCTTTTCACACAGTATGATTTTCTCAAAGCAAATAATGTCTACCTGTCAGTTTCGGAGGCTGACATGGAGGAGACGCCAGCAGGTTGCTCCCACGGCTGCCCTTCAAAAGGAAGTGGCCGTTTTTGGCACTTTTGTTTAAGGAACAATTTTAATGTGTAAGTTTTTCCTTAAAAACAACAACAACAACAACAAAAGACCATTGTTTCTACACTGTTGAATAAAACAGGCCTCAACATAATTTTAATAGATAAATACTTTGCTCCCTGTCTAAAGTGCTTTTAAACAAAACTAAGTTTAACTTCTTGGCTAAGTTTTGAAGCTCATTAGTAACTTAAGAGCAAAGTGTCTGAATACTTAAATAATAATAATAAAAAACATTACTGTAATTTACTTTTAATAAAAAAAAGAGCCAAAAACACTGCTAGGAAAAGAAAGAGGGGACAAGAGGCATTAAAAAAAACATAAATATGCAATTAAGAGTCAAAAAGGGAGCATTTTCTTTTTTCACCAAAGTAATGCATTAAAATCAATGCAAAGACGATGTGAAGAATATGAATGAAGCACTCTATTTCTTGTGCACTTTAATTTCCTACTGTGGCTTCATTTGAAAGAACTCAGACACTTTCAGGATGCAGAAATAAAAAGGGGAAAAGGACAAGAAACAAAGGCAGAGAGACAGCTTCATGAACTGTAGAGCAAAGGGACAAAACAAATGGACAGCTCCAGGATGGATGCTTGTTCGCAGGTTCATGGGCAGGTGTACACAAACAGAAAACACACACACTTGTGTTGTGCGGTCTGATTTCAAACTATCAGCAGCGTTGTGTGATGACGAGTGACAGGCTGGGTCTTCTGCCCCCTCGTCCTCAGCGTCTACATGTTTACAATTTCTTTATTTGTACAGGATTCCCCTCCCAAGTCTTGTGGTCTCTGTACCAAAGGGACCCAAACACGGCTCATAAATCAACACAGCAGAGACTATGGATATTTACCCATAAATCAGTGTGGCGGAGCCACCTACAATCAGACTAATAGGGCTAGAAGACGTGCTGTCATCCAAGCCATGATGTCACCGAGCCCGACTCTGTGGGTGTTGATGTTGGTGGTTGGTCTCTGGTTCTGAGTGTGTGTCTGTATAGGGGAACGTATGTGAATGCTGGTGTCTAGCTATGCGCATGTGTGTCTGGGTATTTGACGGTAGGTCTACAGTTCTGCTTGTGTAAGTGTCTGTGGTGTGTGTGGGAGGTAGGATGTCTATTTATATTGATTTATATGTACGGGGTGGCCATTGTAGAGTGTGTGCGTTTGTGTAAATGTGGACATTTGTAGATATTCTTTCAGTCTGCGTTTGTGATTCAATGATCTTACACACATTTATACACAAGAAATCACATTCTTGCACACATCTTGCACTTTAAACACTTAAAGAAAACACACTCACTGACATGCAGATGCACATGCATACACTTGGTTTCTGTGGTTATTGCTGGCTTACAATGGGTGTGGGATTCCATGGAGAAAATCTAAACAAGTCGAGCGGTTAGCACGGGTCTGCCACGTTTCCACACAGTGTTGCTCATTGACATAAATAACGGAGGGAGTAAAGGGGTGTGGGGGGGCTCTTTGTGAAATGAGACACCCATTAACTTCTCCCCCCACAGATAATTACCCATTAGATCTTGGAAGAGCAGTGGATTGAGAAATAACTCAGCTCAGACGCTAAGCGCAACTTGTAATAATAAAAAGTCACATTGTGAAATGGGCCTGGAATCCGTTAAGATGGGTTGGCTCTTTGTACCATCAGCCAGCCAAGCATTTGGATTATCAACAAAGAAAACGATGGCTTGTTGCAGGAGCTCTGCAAGTCTGTGCCTTTTGCTTTAGCTGCACTTTGAACATGGGAAAGTATGACAACAAGGGGAAAAAGACGAAAGGGAACTGAAAATGAGAAAATAAGATCAAAGGCTGGAATTAATTATTGCAATGCGAATGGAAATATATGAGTGGAAGATGTAGAAGCAGGGACATAATCCATATACATTATTAGACTAAAATCATCTTACTTTGAAAATTGATAGAGTTGTAGTTTTTTATTTGATTTAAAGCTTAAAAATAACAACTTCAAGCAAAACCACAAAATCTTAGACTCAGAGTATAAGTTTTAAATGACTCTCAGCTACTACGACATTCCATTTTAGCTCAATATTTGTAAAACTGAATGAGTTGTAGCCATCTTGTGTTGCTAAGGTGATCTTAATTTGAATTGAATCCAATATTAATCAGTTGCAGATGTAAATCCAATGAATTCTTTCTAAAAGTTTAATTATAATCCATCCTGTGGTTCATAAGAGATTTTGCTAACAGACAAACAGGGTTAACTTCAATGGTTAATGCCAAAATATTAAATATCTTGTGAGGTCTGTTAGCACTTGGAAAGTATGTTGAGGAGCAGTCTCAGCTGATACCACTCCAAATTCTAGTTTCATGTTTGTATGAAGCTTTTCCTGACATGATCAAAGACCTCAATGGTCAAAATATTTGACCTCCTTGGTCAAAGACCTTGATGCAAATCATCGTTTTAGAATTGCACCACTCAGGGTGGCTGCATGTTGGAGCAGCTCTGTTACATTCATTCAGAGATTTTGTTTTTGGAAACTTTAATTATTTTTCTGGATGTAAATCACATTTTTTGGATGGTTGTTTCCTCTGGTATCGGACGCTGTGCAGCTGGAAGGAATTTTACTGGAACTTTTTTAGTTTTGGACATTTGTTACGATGCCGGGAGCAGCTGACTAACACCTCAAAAGCTCAAATAGTACCTCAGCTACAGCCCCAAATCTCAAATTAGTTGAAAAGGAGGTGCCATGGATGCATTCCCATCTCCTTGCCGGCTGTGCTCGAGTGTCTGACCACTGGGATCCTGGAGCTGGCAGTAGACACGGCTCATGACAGCAGAAGGACCAGAATCATCCTTCGGTACCTGCAGCTGGCTGTCTGTAGTGATGAAGAGCTCGGCAGGCTGCTGGGAGGAGTGGCCATCACTCTGGGAGGAGTTTTACCCAGCATTCGTCCAGAGGGAACTACTGTGTATGAACTGAGTGTTTCTATCTGAACTCTGCAGTGTCTCTGCGAGCTGGCTGCTCAACCGCCCTTGAGTACTCCACCCCGCCACCCCCTCTCTGCGTAATGTTGGCGTCATTATGTGCAAGATTTTTTTTTCATTACCACAATTCTGACCTCTGCTTGAAGGTAAAAATGTGTTAGGATTTATTTTGTCTCCAAACCCAATGTGTCATTTTTTCACCACTTTTATTGTCAGTCCAATAGATCTCACTTGTAAATGAGTCTTCGAGGCTCAATGTGACCTATCTGTTTAAATAAAGGTTGAATGAATTCCTGCTGCCCAGAGAAACCGAGAGGCCGGCCGAGTTTGGGTGAACGGATGGGACAGCATCTGCGGCCAGTTTCTTTGGATCCGCTGTGGGATGCCTTTACAACAGATCCTTCCTGCCTACAGCCATCAGAGTCTATGACATATCTTGATGAAATGAGGATAACGAGTTACAACACCATTTAATCTCCCCTTGGGATTAATCAAGTATTTTTGAATTGAATTGTATGTGTCTGAGTTAACGCCTTTTTTTTTTTTTTTTTTTGCTAAGGTCAATAAGCTTTAGTGGCCATCTTAAAAAAGGGTAATATCAAAAAGATCATCAGTTGTAATTAGACATCTAGTGACTACTTTCCAAGAGTTTCATTAAAACCCTTTCAGTGGGTCATGGGGTACATCAACAGACTGAAACAATGTGGGCCTTTGGTTTTTTTAGTGGTAGGCAATAATACCGAGCCGGTTTTTGTCCTACAGAAAAGAGTCATAAGAATAATCACTGGGAAACACTGTTGTCACCCATCTAGTGTTTTATTTCATAAATTGAAGTTATTAAAATTCCATGATTTAGTGGACTATAATATTCTTTCAGTTTTGTACAAAGCTCACACATATGACTTGCCTTCGAATATTCTCACACACTTTCTTAAACGTCAAAGTTGTTATAATTTAAAGGGAATTGAGATTTTTGTGAGACCGAAATTTAGAACCAGTTTGAGGGGTCGGTCAACCTCGATCCAAGGAATTAGATTATGGAATAATTTGGAAGCCGAAATTAAAAATGCAAAATCAATATCCTCATTTAAGAATATGATTTAAAAAAATGCAGAAAAATATATAAAATAATTTATCTTGTCTAGTGTCAAAATTGTTAATTAGATGTGTCGTTCCTTTTTTGTCTTCTTGACTTATTATTATTATGCATATTTCTCTCTTTTTTCTAGTTGCTTATTGAAGGTTTTCTGTTCGAATTGATTTGTTCTGTACAATGGGGGCAGATAGAATAAGTTACTCTCTTCATTCTGCCACCCTTCATTTTAAATGTATATTGTATGTCTTGTGTCATGTGTCTATTAAATTGCTGAATTTTTTATTTGAAATTAATAAAATTGTTTAAAAAAATGAATAAATCATAATTCAATTAAAACATATATTTCTAAAGCTATTTAATAGACTTAAGCAATATTCATGAAAATTCAGTCTGGGCAGTTAAGATGACTCAGAAACGCTTGCGATGCATCCAGTACCGATGCCTCTCATGACGTGGACACTTTACTTATAGACACCAGTGACGACAGCGTTCACCTTTTATGAATCACTGCACACGTTTTTTAACTTTTTTGTTGTCAGTCCTACATATTCTCTGTAAAATGATGTGCCCGTGTCACTTCACTTACATTTACTGTCATCCGCCTTAACTTTGTGCGCAGCTTCCTATTTGCATGTGTCACAACAGCATGACAAATGATCTGGAGTACATGACTCATTCACAAAAGCAAATGCCTCCTGCCTACATCCCTAACAGAGCACACCACACACAATACGAAAACAGACCCGGCAGCACGAGATGAGTCAATGTTGATGATGACGTCAATAATCATCGTTAAAGTTCAACTTGGGTAAAAGACACACGCCCTGTGTAAATCTGTATAACGTTAGATTTACATTAGCTCTACCAGAGAGGTCAGTGAGGCTGAACCCACTTATTTGCACACATTTATTGCTGACCTTTCCCCACAATAAATATTTTAATTTACCAAAAACAAGTGAGATTTTAGCTACAGTTAGGATGGTTCAGTTCTGTAAATACATCTTTTATGAGAACACGAGACAGGAGAAAAGCAAGAATATGATGTTTGCCGTCAGGTGTTTTACTCATATTTTTTAACTTGAATATTCACATTTGTTGCAAACGTTTTCCCAGTGGGTTGAAATAAACAAAATAAATCAATTAAAACATGCTCAGTGCGTCAATCTGGTTTGGATTAAAATCAATGTGCAGACAGAAGGCAGGGAACTCGGGGAATAAGGTAAGAATAATATTTATTAATAAGAAACAAAAGGCTGACATGGCAGGAAAATGTGCATACATAGAGGGAACGTGGAGACAAGGAGGCACAGAGGGAGACAGAACACGACGCCTTGACCGGACAATCCACCGACAAATGAGAAGATACAAAGATGCAGAAAATATAGGGACACTAATGAGAGACAATGATGAACACCTAGGTGATAGGGATAGAGGACAGGTGTGACAGGAGCTGGCAAGAGGAGGGAGACCACTGGGAGAACAGGAAAAGGATCACAAAACACAAATACACACCAATCCTCACACATCATGTGACAGACTTAAAGCAATACGTGGCTCGGTGGGACTAACCTGTTTAAATAAAGGTTGAATGAATGAATACTTCAGATTTTCTCAAATGTGATTCTAAGAAGAGAATATGAGCAGTAAATATTCTACCTGTTGAAGATATTATTTTGTTGGCCTGTCGCGATAAACAAATCAATTAGAAAATTATCGACCTCATTTTCATTTATCGGATTTATCATGTCTTCGTGTCTCTCTTTCTACTGAAGACACTGGATGCCAAAAAGTTCAACTCCGGTGCTCTTCACTGACTCCTCCCTTTCATTTTTCTCATAAAAATATGTTTTAACCATCCGAAATCCCGTTTTTGGATCGTTAAAAGCCGTTAAGCTGAGAAGCTAAGCGAGCTAAGCTAACAGGCTGACCTCGGGGAATAAAAACTCGGTCTTGTGGAAGCTCCAAAATTCATGGTTGAAACCCGTGCCTTTGTGTAAAAAGTTGTTTTTCTCTGCAAAAAGAAGCTGAGAACTTGTTTATGGATTTTTTTTATTAAAAGCTTTGTGTTAAAAATGCTTAGCTAAAGACCTCAAACCACACAGAGTGTCTGCCATTTTCAGAACCGAAAAACAGGAAGGAGAGACAGCCCATGCCACGTCAAGGGGCCTCCCTCCCACTTTTCTTAAAGAGACACACGTGACAGGTCACAGATGTTTTTCCACTTACTGAAGTCAAATGTTTTTTTCTTTTCTTTTCTTTTTCTTTCAACTTCTCCCTTCATCAGGGGTCACCACAGCGAGCTAGTTGCATGAAGACTTGGCAATTGTTTTTGCGCCGGATGCCCTTCCTGACAAAAACCACAGACCACCGAGCTACCACAGCCCTCTGTGTGGAGCAGAGAGCTGATATCTAGGGTTCCCGGGGGAGCAGATGATGTGGGTTAAGGGCCTTGCTCAAGGGCCCAGAGTGGGGCAGACAGGTGTGACTGCTTCACTTATCCCACCCACATTTTTGATGTTGTCGGTACTGGGGCTTGAACTGGCGATCTTCAGATCACAAGCTCACCGTCTTAACCTCTGTGCCACCACTCCCACCTGAAGTCAAATGTTATAACTCATATTTCAATGTGTGTGTGTGTTAAAGAGTTGTTTTGTCTGGATCAGAGTGCTGCAAGAGGCTGCAGGAGTCAGCTGATCTCGACTTTGTCTGATAACGTTTATTTAAAAAACGCTCTTTTAGGCTCTCAGTTAGCAGACTTGGGACGGTGCGTCGTAACATTTTGATGCTTGTATTTTCAACACTGCTCCATCTTGCAAGATTAAAACCTGGGATGAAGAAAATATCTACCTCGCCTGTGTGGCACATTTATTTAGTGAGTTATTACAAGGATAATAATAAATTATCCTAACACTGCTCGCTCCCTCACTATCCGTCCTTCGGTTCAAACTATTGTATACTGCCACCCGGTGGTCAAAAAAGGTACTACACACAAAATAAATTAACCAACATTTCTTCTTAAATTTTACAATAATGGCTAATTATTGTCAAATTTCAACAAAAAAATGTTTATTGCAATAAGTTCTGAGACAATTAATTGCCCAGCAAAATGTATTATTGTGACAGGCCTAGCGTTTTGAGCATACTCAGTTTGGAGAATAGATTGACAAGTTAATAGAAAGTAATTAATTTTAATACTCACCATCAGTGTAATGTAATTATATCCATCCTACGGGTATTTATAAGTAGTATCAGCAGCAGCGAGTAGCTGTAGCACATCCAGCAAAGCTTAATGTACTACCGGTTGAATTAACATGTTTCTGCTTAAAAAAGCGTGCAATACGAAATTAACTGGAGCGTAAAGTGAGATGCACAGAAGCATTGTTTTATGATTTTCAGATTGATCAGTCTAGACTGGGGATGGGCTTGTTAGCACACACAAATCTGATATATTTCTTGTCAGTGAATGCCTCACAGGTAAGCCATAGTGGTTTGTCTCTGGGTGTTATTATTTTATTTTTTTTACGAGTGATTGAAGAAGATTTCAACATATCGGTAGCTGCATGTGCCATTTGTAATGTGTTAAAAATAAAGTCAGGGGCAGCACAAATGTTAAGAGTGTTTTTTGAGAGAAATATCTGCTGAGGAGTTCCATTTATTATTTTGGAGCAAATAGACTGCACATAGCTGACAACAGGAAGAATGGATTATAGAAAAACGTGCTCTGTTTTATCCGTCTGAGCTTTCGTTCTGTCAAGAAACACATCAAATTAGGAACTACTGTTAAAACTGTCACAGTTAGCCAAGACGATGCTAACGGTGCTTATAAAATATGTTGAATATAGATAAAATGTCAGTTTGAGTTTTGTTTTACTAAATTAGGAACTCAGAACCAGCCAAAATTTGTATTGGCAGGCCAGCGTTGTACAATCTGAAATCAATATCAGCCCAGAAAACCAGAATTATTGCATCTGTAAATGCAAAGCTTTATGAGCAAGCATTCACAGGAAGCCTATGAGATTTTTAAAAATTGGAGCGTTTTTAGGATGACAGTAATTTACTTTGGTCTTTGCTCCACTTGAACGTAATCAATTTACAGTATTTTGAATTAAAATCAGTTTTCACAAACTGACGTTCAAATAGCTGCGAACAACTCGTAAATGTGCAGCTTTCCCAACTACTGCAGGATACTCCACTTCCTTGCCTTGCAGGTTTGTACAATTGTTGTTTGTGAGCCTATTTAGCTTTCTCCTCCTCCAACAAGTTCACTAGCAACATGCTTCTAAACTGGAAACAACTCTTTTCCCTGCCACAGAAATAAAGAAGTAATGAAGCAACAGGGAGACAAAATGAGAGTTGTGTAATCATAAAACCATATTTCTGAAACTTCCTCTCCAACATGGATATTTATTCTTCAAACCAAATCCAGATTCAAACTCTAACTGGAACTTAAACATGGTAAAAAAAGGAAATACATGTCAACGTCCACATTGCCGTAGACCTAATTTTTACAGATTATGGACAGATACACGTACACACTTCCATTCATTCCACCTACACATGCCGATGGCCATGGCTCTATTTATTTTCCCTCATTAGTTTTAAATGGCCCATCCAGACATTACTGTGGCCCCTGCTTTTAATCAGTCGAGAGAGCTCAGCCCAAAGCTGGCTTCGTCCTCTTTGAAGTCTCGAGTCAGTCCACCAAGCAGCCAGCGAACCGATGTCTCTCCTCCCTTTTCTTGCTGCTATTGGAAGCAGCAGCCCACGCCACTGAATTCTTCTGTGCTTTCCTTTGGCTTGAGAAATATGCCTATCAAAATAATGTAAACAGCTTTCATATATCTTTTTAATTGCTACAGATTAGGCACACTGATTAAAATTGCAGGGATAATTAAGTACATCAGTGTGTGCATACATCCTGCACAAAATGTTTAGGGATTTTTAAGCTCGGCTTTTCTTAAAATGGAAATGTAGGAATGATGGCACTGAAAGTGAAACTGAGGGACATTTTTCCCTTTTCCCCCTACTTCGATGTAGATAAAAGCTCCAATCAGCTTTTCAGTTCAACACTGACCTCCTGACCGGGAGACCACAGACAGTACGGATCGGGAGTAACACATCTAGCACCATCACATTGAACACAGGGGCCCCACAAGGATGTGTGCTGAGCCCCCTTCTATTCACCCTGCTAACACACGACTGCACACCATCATACAGCTCCAACCACTTCATCAAGTTTGCGGACGACACAACAGTGGTAGGTCTCATCAGCAACAACGATGAGACGGACTACAGGAACGAGGTGAGCCGCTTGGCCTTGTGGTGCGGACACAACAATCTCACTCTCAACGTGGAGAAGACAAAGGAGATTGTCGTGGACTTCAGGAAGAGGGATGCACAACATGCCCCTCTGACCATCAACAGCACCGCAGTGGAGAGAGTGGACAGCACCAAGTTCCTGGGAGTGCACGTCTCAAAGGACCTGTCCTGGAGCAGGAACACTGCAGCACTGGCCAAGAAGGCTCACCAGCGCCTCTACTTTCTCCGCAAGCTGAAAAGGGCTGGAGCTTCAACCCCCATCATGTGCACCTTCTACAGAGGTGCCATAGAAAGTGTCCTGACCAGCTGCATCACGGTGTGGTTTGGTGCATGTACTGCATCCTGCCGCAAGAGCCTCCAGCGCATCGTGAGAGCAGCTGAGAAGATCGTCGGCACCTCCTTGCCCTCACTGCAGGACTTACACAGCAAACGCCTCACTCGGAAAGCCCTCTGCATGGCAGGTGATCCCACACACCCACTACACAGCCGCTTTAGACTGCTGCCATCAGGGAGGAGACTGAGGAGTCTCCAGGCTCGAACCAGCAGACTGAGAGACAGCTCTGTTCATCAGGCAGTCAGAATGCTAAACACTCTGCCTGCTCTGCCTCCCCTCCCATTTGAACTGCCTTAACACAAAAAACTTTCTCACACATTACCACTCAACACAAAGTTTTTAACACTGGACCCTGTGTCATCAAACGGGTTATTCACTAAACTCTCGGTCATGTGCTCATTCAGTTTGCACTACTTCTCATATTTGCACTAATGTTTGTATTACATTACTGCCTATAGTCATACTACTGTTTACATTCACTGTTTACATTTATTAATATGGTTTACATTTATTACTACTGTTTTACATTTATTACTACTGTTTACATTTACACTACTTTTATATCTACACTACTGCTGATACATATACAGTATTCTCTGACTAGCCTTATCTAAGGATGCCAAATGTGCCTTATGTGCCTTACTGCATATGCCACTTTGCCTCTATACCAACATCAACTACCTCATACATATACTGTGTACATTAACTCATATGCTGCTGTGCCACTCTTTGCAAATGTCAATGCTAGAACCTTCAGTTTATTTTATAGATATACTTTTTATACTTTTTATACTACTATGAAAAAACTCAGGACAGTATTACACTTTTATTATTTCATTTTATGCTTATGTTCATTGGGTGTTTGGTGTTTTAGGGGTGTTTGGTGTTTCAGTGTTGGTGTAAATTTTCATACTTTTATACTACTATGAAAAAACTCAGGACAGTGTTACACTTTTACTATTTTATGCTTATGTTTATTAAATGTTTTAGTGTTTAGTGTTTAGATGGTTACTGTTGCACCGAGGGACTGAGAGAAACGCAATTTCAATCCTGTGTATGTCCTGTACATATTGCAGTTTTGACAATAAAGTTGACTTTGACTTAAATAATAGCACTAACTGACAGTTTATAGGTCAATTGCTTTTATACAGTTTTATTTGGACCCAGAAACTAAAAGCTGCTGATAATCCAAATTACTTTATTCTGCTCTTTTTTTCAGGGTCCGTCACAGTGAACAAACTCGCATGGACTTGGTGATCGTTTTTACACTGGATGCCCTTCTTGACACAACCACAGACCACTGAGCTACCACAGCCTTCTGTGTGGAGCAGAGAGCTGTCATCTAGGGCACCTGGGGAGCAGATGGTGGGGTTAGGGGCGACCCAGAGTGGGGCAAATGAGGGTGGAGGCAGGTGTGGGTGTTTCACCTTTCCCACCCACATTTTGATGTTGTCGGTCCAGGGGATCAAACCGGTAGTCTTCCGATCACAGGCTTGCCTTTTCTGACCTCTGATCCAGTGTTCCTCCTCTTAAAAAAGGGCAATATAAATGTAGGCTTTTTTAATAGTAGACTCATCAAACAGTGTGTTTGACTGGAGTCAAACAGCAAATCTTATATACACCTGACCAGGTGATCTGTCTCATGGTTCATGTCTCGATATTCTGTTACAACCAAAACAATCTGTGTGAGTTGTTGGTAAATTAGATTCCTGTTCATTGATATGTCCACATATTTGTAACTTTGAACTGCTTTGAACAGCTAAAATGCTCAACAAGTTGAAGGTTGGGTCAGATTTTTTTTTGCAAGAGTTTTTTTTACATGTTTGATGGAAAAAAAAGTGGGAACTATTTGCAACCTATACCAAGAAATGTCATTAAAACAGATTTTTTAAAATAGAAAACATAGACAGTTATTGATACAGACAGTTGGGGTCTGAGACAAACAATTTATATTATGACACAATACAAGAGTATGAGAACCCATAAAAGGTGTGTTCCTCAATATATAAGCTGACTTGATTTTTTTCACTAATCATTACACTTCAATCAAGAGGGGTAAACACTACTTTAATCTACACTACTGCAGATACATATACAGCATTCTCTGACTAGCCTTATCTAAGGATGCCAAATGTGCCTTATGTGCCTTACTTCATATGCCACTTTGCCTCTATACCAACATCAACTACCTCATACATATACTGTGTACATTAACTTATATGCTGCTGTGCCACTCTTTGCAAATGTCAACGCTAGAAACTTCAGTTTATTTTATAGATTTACGTTTTTATACTTTTCATACTACTATGCAAAAACTCAGGACAGTATTACACTTTTATTATTTCATTTTATGCTTATGTTCATTGGGTGTTTGGTGTTTTAGGGGTGTTTGGTGTTTCAGTGTTGGTGTAAATTTTCATACTTTTATACTATTATGAAAAAACTCAGGACAGTGTTACACTTTTTTACTATTTTATGCTTATGTGTATTAAATGTTTTAGTGTTTAGTGTTTAGATGGTTACTGTTGCACCGAGGGACTGAGAGAAACGCAATTTCAATCCTGTGTATGTCCTGTACATATTGCAGTTCTGACAATAAAGTTGACTTTGACTTTGACTTTGACTTAAACTGGGTGGATAAAAAACACAAAATACATTCATTGGATGCCAAACAAAAATAATCTTAAAGATGTCAAAGCAGTGTCATAAACTGTGTCTTTTGTGTTATTGTTTATGTGATACTGGTATTTATTTATTTTTTAATTATTTTTTACATTTTTGGGCTCTAGTGGCCTTTATTGTTGAGGGATGAGGGCGAAACGGGTAGAGAGAGAGGGGAGAGACACTGCAGAAACAGCTCGTCGGGTCTGGGACGCGAACCCACGATGCCTGCAGAGAGGCCCTGCCTCAGAACATGTGCTGCGCGCTTACCCCCAATTTACACTACATGTGTTCCGGCTCCGCTCCGGTCCGACCTCCGCAGCAAATACGCACCCATTATAATCAATGAGAGCGTTTACACTGGCTCCGCACGGCGGCGGCGAGCGGACGGCAGTCCTTCAAAATTAGATCCGATCCTGTTTCTGCCGGACGCCGGAGCTGTGCCGGAGTCAACTTTTAAAGATTATGTCGCACCAACAGGAAAAGGAACGAGCACAACATCCGTATTTACAAAATAAAATCACCACGGGCGGACTAATCCTAGTGTAGTAATATAACACTCTATACGGATTTATTTGTACAAAAATGCTGTCAAACTATCATTTATGACTACGCCTACGAACGCAATGCAACAAGAAAAAAAAAGTATTTTATTCTGAAATGTAATAAATCACGTCCTGTCGCTCAAACCATGTCCTGTCGCTCATTTACGAGAGAAGATCAAGGCAAAGCAAATGTCCTGAAACTATCTCAATGCAAAAAACAATCAAACAGCGAGGCAGTCTCTACTGTTGTTCTCTTTCTTCCACCGAATGAATTGTTTTGTTCTGACTTACTTATTTATCACTTGCTTTATCGCGCAATCTCGTAATTCCCGCGCATGCATCTCGGAGCGGCGCATCCAGGCGGACCGGACCGGAGCGGAGGTAGTGTAAACTGGACTTGAAACGCTCAGCTGCGACCTGCGGAGCAGAGCGGAGCCGGAACGCATGTAGTGTAAATCCCCCACACCAAAGCGGCGGCACGTGATACTTATTTTATTCTACTTATGTTTCCAGCATCCCCAGTGTTTTTCCCCTCATGTACGTACGGTAGTTCAGCTCCTGTCCCTCCCACTCTCACCTGATTCTCATTGTCTCTCCCCAGGTGTTGTCATTTCTCCTCATTAGTTTCTCTTTAAAGCTTGTGTCCTTTTTCTTATGCGTTTCAGTGCATTCTGCTTTCAAGCCATTCATGTTTATTTTGTCTTGGAGTCTTCCAGAGTTTAATTTTTTTGTGCTTTTTACATTTTTCATGTTTACCCCTTTGAGTTTTTCAGAGAGCTTCTTCTAATTAATGTATTTTTTTCTGCTTTGGCAGACTTTTTTTTTTTTTTTTGGGTAAATTAATTATTTCTTTTTGCCTTTCTCTGAGTTTTGGTTCTACATTTGGGTTCCATTTTCCTCCTCAAACATAAAACACAGTGGCTGCTCCTGAACAAAAATATTAGAGGGGCAGACGATCATTTACTGAATCACTAACCACACAAATTTAACAAAATTTAAATTTTCTGTAATAATAATGAAAAAATATGTTCCTCAGTATTTGATTTTTTCTCTCCCTTCTGCAGGTCAAGGGTGTTTCTTGTAATAGTCTGGTTTTATATGTAAATCAGAAAAAGCTGACACCTTGCACACCCACCCCAACTAGAAACAACTAAAAAAACAAAAACTAAAAAAAGGACAGGTACACCGCTTTCTTGATTAAATGGCTATAGTTTTTCTTTGAAGTAATAATTCTGAAATAATACTCAAGATTAAACCAATTACAGTAAACGTGTGTGTGTTTGTGTATGTGTGGTGGGGGTGTAACAAAAAAAAAGTTCAATGATGACACATTAACACCCCTTTTTAATTAAAAGATCCAAGCAGGGTTCAAACCCACTTGCAAGAAGGCTGTTTGAACCATTGACCTATCAGCCATAAACAAAAATAAGCCACATAATTGGTTAAATAAGATCCTAACATGATGGTGAAACAATTTCATTTTCTTGTTTCTCCTCTATCCTCCTCAGTTTTCTTTCCGGGCCACCTCTGTCTGCTCCAAACAGAATATATCCACTGTTGGACACAGCAGGTTTTACTGCAGCTATTCCTGCATTTGATGAGCTCAAGCCAGGTCTAGTGTCAGCAGTGGATGATTAAATGTGATCAAATCAGCCGAATGTGTTCATGGGGCAGCAGATTTTACACCCCATTGAGACTCTATTGGAGGTGTCTGTTCTAATCATTGCCAACAGGGGCAGCTATGATATATGTATAATACAATAAATCCATTTGGCAAATGTGGTCAGTAAACTTTACCTTCCCTGAACTATAAACAAGTAAAACCAGCGGGTTCCGATGTTGTCAGTACATTTTATGGGCGGTATCAACTGTTATCATCCCCATATGTAGTGGCGAAATTGTCCAATCTACCTGCTAGCATGTTTAAAAGAATGTTATCAGTGTTATTATCGCTGTGAGTAGGCAGCATGTTTCTGTAAGTCAGAGTCAGAGTCAGAGAGTCTTTATTGTCATTTGCACCGCATGTGGTACATGAGATGAAAACGAGATTATGTACACGAGGTCCCAGTTACATCCAACAACAAATGAAAGAGAAAAACAGTAATAACATCGAGAACTAACTAAGAAAAACATCAACTAGTAATACACTAAGCCTAATATAGTGGGAATAAACAGCAGCACGAACATGAGTTTGTATGAGCAGATGGTCACAGATGAACACAGATGAACACAGCAACAAGAAAACAGATCAGCATCAGTATGATGTGATATTTTGCAGTGTTTATTTTAATTTTATTTTTATTTATTCATGAGTCTAACAGCCTCAGGGTAGAAGCTGTTCCTCAGTCTAGTGGTTCTACACTTGATGCTCCTCAACCTCCGTCCTGAGGGGAGTGGGGCAAAGAGTGAGTGTGCTGGATGAGTGAGGTCTTTCATGATACAGGTGGCTCTTTTCCTGCATCTAGAGGTGTAAATGTCTGTGATGGTGGGGAGACTGACTCCAACAGACTTCTGTGCAGCCTTCACCACTCTCTGCAGAGCTTTCCTCTCTTCAACTGTGCAGCCTCCATGCCACACGTTGATGCTGGAGCACAGGATGCTCTCCACTGCACACCTGTAGAAGGAGGTGAGAACTGGGCTGCTCAGACCAGCTCGTCTCAGCCGTCTGAGGAAGTAGAGTCTCTGATGACCTTTCTTGATCAGGCTGGTGGTGTTGTTGCTCCAGCTGAGGTTATCATTCATGTGTACACCCAAGTATTTGTAGCTGGAGACCACTTCCACTGCAGACCCGCCTATTATCAATGGGGCATGGGTGTGTTTGTTCCTTCTGAAGTCCACAATCATCTCCTTTGTCTTCTTCACATTCATGTGAAGATTATTCTCTTTGCACCAGCTCTCCAGGTGTTCCACCTCCTGTCTGTAGCTGGACTCATCATTGTTTGTGATGCATCCCACCACCGCTGTATCATCTGCAAACTTAACAATATGACAGCCTGGAAGTGTGGCTGTACAATCATATGTGAGCAGAGTGAACAGAAGGGGGCTCAGCACACATCCCTGAGGAGAGCCAGTGCTGAGGGTTATGGTGGAGGAGGAGAAGTTGTGGATCTTCACGGACTGTGGTCTGTCTGTTAAGAAGTCTAGTACCCAGTTACAAATAGAGGGGCTTAGTCCAAGTGTAGATAGTTTGTCTATCAGAGTTTGGGGGATCATGGTGTTGAAGGCAGATGTGAAGTCCACAAAGAGCAGACGCACGTATGAGTCTTTCTGATCCAACCGGAAGTGTTGTGTTTTTTTTTTTCAGCTTATGTAACCGTTTTCCTAAACCTAACTTACACCTGACCCAGAGGACCAACCCTAAACCTAACCCCCTTACCCTTGCGCCTAACCCTAACCAAGACCCTAAACCTAACGCCAGAGGCTTTACTGTAAACTTTAACACATAGCTAAAGACGGAGCCTGCTGTCATTAAAAATAATAATGAATTTAATTTATAACGCACTTTTCATTAACGAAAATCTCAAAGTGCTACAAAGTGCAACAAAATCAAAGATCAAATAAAAACAAGTGATAAAATCAAGTAAAATCAATGATAATATCAACTAAGACCAAAGATAAAATCTTGTGGAGGCAGAGTAGTCTTGCTTAAAAAGAAAGGTCTTTAAGCCTTGTTTAAAGTCAACCAGTGACTGTGGAGCTCTCAGGTAGTCAGGGAGGGAGTTCCATAGGTGGGGGGCAGCCACACAGAATGCCCGGTCTCCCATGGTCCTTAATTTGGTTCATGGAATGTGAAGGAGATTACTGTTCTGTGATCGTAGAGACCGGTGGATGAATATGGTGCAAGAATGTCCTTTAGATAGTCAGGTGAAGTTCCGTGTAAGCATTGGTGTGTAATGAGAGCAGTTTTGTACTGAATTCTGTAGGTGACAGGAAGCCAATGGAGGTTATGGAGAATGGGTGTAATATGTTCAAATTTACGAGCTCTCAATAAAATCCTTGCTGCACTGTTTTGAATATATTGAAGCTTCTGAAGGTTTTTGCTGGGGATTCCAATAAACAGGGAGTTGCAGTAGTCGAGCCTGGAGGAGACAAAGGCATGGACGAGTTTCTCAGCATCAGAAAAAGTCAGAGATGGGCGAAGTTTGGAGATGTTTCGAAGATGGAAGAAGCAGGTTTTAAACAGATGCTTAATGTGATTTTCAAATGTAAGATGAGAGTCCATTTTTGTTCCAAGATTAGTAACAGAGGTGGAGAGGGGGATGTCTTGTCCAGAAAAGGAAATTGTTGTTATAGTTGATGTTTGTACCTGGTGAGGGGTGCCAATCAGTATGGCCTCAGTCTTGTACCGGTGACAACATACTTTTAAACCTCTTAGGAGGTACAGGAGGGGCAATCTGACCGCTACGTATGGGGATGATAATTGATAGGGGCCATTTTATGGTTGATGACATCCGAAGCGGGTGCAGCAGCACATTGAGAATGAATCTCTACAATTATTATTAAAGTTTATTTAAAATGATCAAAGTAGTTTAAAAAAAATACACAGCAAGCTAAGCAATTTACATTAGTTATTAGGAGGAACTACTTTGAGTGGGAACATCTGCCTTTTATAGACTGTCTGCCCCTCTGGTAGTTTTTCTAATATTATTTGAACTTATTCTGAATTCAGCAGCACTTTTACACATTTCTTAAAGTGAAAGCAGTTTCAGAAATGTACTGTACTTGCATTTTTTTTAATAGCAACAAGAGCATAGAAATGTGGGTTTGTGAAATTATAACGAGATGTTTGCTAATACATATGCAAAGAAAGCCAAGTATTTGAGATAAGTTACATTATCATATTAAAAACTTTTTTTTTCTTCTTTTGTTTTCTTTACTGGAGGCTTAAACTCACAGTTTGAGCTGTACTGCACATCACTGGGTAACTGCATCTATCTGGTAGCGGTGAAATGTTGCCATGAAGAGGGACTATTGAGTAAAATGACGATTCATTTTGACTTAGCTTCATGTCATCACATTTAGTCTGATACCTTAAAGTTACGGGGGGTGGGGTGATGGGGTCTGTCCTTTTAAATTAAACAGTCAGAAAGTTTGAAGCACAGGAGCGGGGTTAAAACAGCAGCACATTTGGTTGTGGTGGAGCTACTGTAAGTGGCAACGCACTGCAGCAGTGTCCACACACCGTCTCCTGATACCGAAGGGATTTATTTCATTTTATTGCTGCATGTTTGCTTTGGAGCACGATACGCATTTAGTCATGAGACATTATTAATAGAGTAAAAAACATGCTGAAAAATGAGCTCTCTGACGTTCGTGTGTCTGTGTGTGTGTGTTAGCGCCTGTGCACTGAATGAGTCTTGAGGCCCTTGCTGTCACTCAGTCCAGCTCTCAGGGTGGTCCGAACACTGAGCCTTTTTTACTCAGTCGCTCACGTACAGACACACACGCACAAACAAACAAACACTCGCTGGTGTACAAGTAATTACATGCATAACAAAGTAATGTATTCATAAAAACATGGCCATATAGACAACCATGATGAGGCAATCAAATAACCTCAGTGCGTCCCCTCTTCCTTTCCTAAACCGTACACCTAAATATACTGCTGCCAACTCTGTCACACAGAAGTTGAACAGAAGAGTTCAGATGAAATTAGTGATGTTACACAGCAACGTTTTCATGCTTCACATTTCTTGTAACAAGAGGGAAGGATGCTATGTCTGACAGTGATGTTACAGAGTACAGCGCAAGAAACTGATAAAAAAAAGAGAGAGATTAGGTCAATGAGCAGCCTTGACATAAAGGTGAAGATCTGTTCAACCTTGAAGAACTTTGTCTTTTTGAAGTGGGGTTCAGTAATACGTAGAAAGGTTATGAACAATAAATATCTTACCTGTTGTGGATGGCTCTTTGAACTACACCAGTTTGGAGAAACGGGGTTTAATTCTGATAAACGTAATCTAAGTGTATTTCTGCAGTCTTACATTTATTCCAGTAGGAATATGATAGTTCTACTGGAAATGTTCCAGGCTGCACGGGAACTGCTAAAGCTAGCTATTGCTGCTATTTGCGCTATAATGTTTTCAAAAAATGTAAGTAAATGATCATGCAACGCCAAACTGATGACTGTGCATAGTTTTCTACATTAACACATCATCCATCCATCCATCCATTTTCTTCCGCTTATCCGGGGTCGGGTCGCGGGGGTAGCAGCCTAAATAGGGAGGCCCAGACTTCCCTCTCGCCAGCCACTTGAAGCAGCTCCTCTGGGGGAATCCCAAGGCGTTCCCAGGCCAGCCGAGAAACATAGTCCCTCCAGCGTGTCCTGGGTCTTCCTCTGGGTCTCCTCCCGGTGGGACATGCCCGGAACACCTCACCAGGGAGGCGTCCAGGAGGCATCCTAACCAGATGCCCGAGCCACCTCAACTGGCTCCTCTCGATGTGGAGAAGCAGCGGCTCTACTCCGAGTCCCTCCCGGATGACTGAGCTTCTCACCCTATCTCTAAGGGAGAGTCCAGACACCCTGCGGAGAAAACTCATTTCAGCCGCTTGTATCCGAGATCTCGTTCTTTCGGTCATAACCCAAAGCTCATGACCATAGATGAGGGTGGGAACGTAGATCGATCGGTAAATTGAGAGCTTTGCCTTTTGACTCAGCTCTCTCTTCACCACGACAGACCGGTACAGCGCCCGCTTCACTGCGGATGCTGCACCTATCCGCCTATCGATCTCACGCTCCAGTTTTCCCTCATTCGTGAACAAGACCCCGAGATACTTAAACTCCTCCACTTGGGGCAGGACCTCCTCCCCGACCTGGAGAAGGCATGCTACCCTTTTCCGGCTCAAGACCATGGCCTCGGATTTGGAGGAACTGATCCTCATCCCGGCCGCATCACATTCAGCTGCAAACCGCTCCAGCGAAAGCTGTAGATCACGAACTGATGAAGCCAATAGGACCACATCATCTGCAAAAAACAGAGAAGCGATTCTAAGGCCACCAAAACGGATCCTCTCAACACCTTGGCTGCGCCTAGAAATTCTGTCCATAAAAGTTATGAACAGAATCGGTGACAAAGGGCAACCTTGGCGGAGTCCAACTCTCACCGGAAACGAGCCCGACTTACTGCCAGCAATGCGGACCAAGCTCTGACACCGGTCGTACAGGGACCTAACAGCCCATATCACTGTATAGTGATATGGGCTGCACATATCACATTTTTCCCCACAAAAAATTACTTTCAAAATGGAAGTAATTTTATACTCTGCTTTGACAACCAACAAAGTCCATGCTCAATAATCCAGGTATACAATCCAACAATTTTCAGTCAGATCATCTGGACAGTTTCTTTCTTTTTTTTCTTTCTTTTTTTTCTTTCTTTTTTTGTGCTGAAACGTTTCACCTTCCATCCAGAAGGCTTCATCATCATCTGCTTTGACAAGTTTATAATTAAAACATTGTGCTCTTACCTACCAGAAACACACAAAGCAATATTATTCCAAGAAGAGTCATAGTTAAAAATAATCTACTCTCTGAGAAGGAAAATGGACTGTTTGAGCTTCTTTGTATACACAGAGGGCACAAATATTAGCTTGTGTGAAATGGATGTGACACAAGTTGAGGAGTGGACGTTGGTCAAAAACCTGAACATGTTTAATTACAATGTACTATTAATAT
>JBBPBX010003263.1:14678-25041 GCA_038048925.1 Garcialebias charrua | reverse complement strand
CACACACACCTCTTATTTCTGTTTTTGGCATGCCTTCATCTCCTCAAGGGGCTCCAGTAACAGTGAAAAAGCAGGAGTGACACAGGAGACCGCTCCCTGTGTTCCACTCTTCTTTTCCCCTAATCGTTTCTGCAGTTTGTGCTCGTTTTGGCACTGATGTCCGGATGCTGATACCCAAGACAGCAAACCTGACCCTCGCTGACTCAACACTGACACACGCTCCCCAGAAACAACCCCCACCCTGGAGGTAGTTGCACTCTGCAACAGCCATCTCCCTTCTAGTTTACCACCAACCCATCACCACTGCAAAAAAAAAATTTCTTCAACGGCTTGGCTCTACTTTATAGTGTTTGTGTGTGCTGAGACATCTGTGACAGACCAGCTATTCTGAGCATGTGGAACATGGCATCAAGCCAGATGCATCTATGAAATTTTCCTTATGTCCACCCAACTTTCATAACACTTTAGCCATCCAGGGGCCAGAAGCTGTCACAGAACCTGAATATTGGTTTGTTTTGCAACAAAAGAATGCATCCTTTTCCAAATCAACCTAAGTGTTTACCATGCCAAACTTGGTGCCAAAACATAAACTCTGTAGTTGCAATACTTTATTTCAATGAACACTAAATGACTGTGGTAGTGCACAAATGACTCAAAAGAATTCAACAAAAGGCAAAAAAGTTTTGAGCTTAATATTTCCTGTGTTGATCATTACATCCTTTCCATTCTTTTGAAAGAAGAAATACCACAGTCTCTGCAGCTACAGCTCTTGAAAATAATCCCAGTCTGGGCGCCACTTCAGAATCCCAGCCTGGTCCCTGGCCCATGGATGCCATGTCAGTTCAGAAGGAGGGAAGAGGAGGAGTTTGAGGTGGGACATTGAAGCAAGGAACTAAAGGGGCTGAAGAGAGAAGCACGTACTTACAGTTTTTGTAAAATTCACTTAGTTATAGCCATACTTGACCTTCTGTAAAGATAGATCTCAGAGTCCAGGAACCTAGACATTGGGATAGGGCCTCTATTTTAATTAGTGTCTTTGTCACTTTGTCACTCTGCATATGCAACAAGATGAACAATATGAACTCCCAAAATAAAAGAAAGTTGAATAAAATTCCTCGAGAGTGGTTACGGTGTCTAGAAGTTTATTTAATTATTTTTAATTATTTTTTATTTGTTTTCTTCTAATTAATGCAGTACTATTGTTAGTCCATGACCTCTAAACCAATAAAGGTTAGAATTACGACGACAACCCTCTAGCTAAACATAAGTATGGGGGGAAAAAAGGAAGATAAAAACACATGTTAGGGAAATAATAAGAAAAGATAGACCCATTAGGAAACTTAGAAAGTTTGATATTACATTTAAGACAATAGAACAATTGGTTCACATTTTATTGTGTAACAAAAAAACTGAGTCAAGTTTACAGACCACTTGACTTATACTCTTGTCACAGTGAATGTGACACATAAACACACATGCAAATCCACGCCTATATGTGCCTATTGCATGCACTATGTGGAATGAAACTGCATAAGTGCCTGACATGCCGCAAGGCTTGGAACAGCAATCAGAAAGGTCTGACAAATACCGCACATAATGCAAGAGGGCTAAGTGTGCCTTTGTGCTCAAAGGCCAGGAGAGCTAAACTTGACTTGGCCCTTGGCCCCAAACATGAAAACAGCTGCCAGGCCTTCTGATGTCAGTAATGACCTGATCTTGCGTTTACTTTGAAATGCATCTTTACAAGTTGTCCTGCTGAAGTACTGTGCATTGCAACAAGCGCACTTCCTTTCAAGTTTTAAAACGTAATGCACTGTATACTTAAGTAAAGAAATAAAGGCTAAATTTGATGTACACTTGTCTTCCAATAGAAAACAACGTAAGAAATATACAGGCAGAGTTCAGAATCTTTAAATCAAAATAAAGGCTTGTTAAGCAAGTTTGTATGTGCATCCTTTGAGAAAACTTCTGGAGAATATGATTAAATTGAAAAATCCATCACCACTTCATACTGTTAAGCAAAGAAAGAAGCAAAATACATCACATGAAAGTACAACCAGACCAGTGCAGAGTTGAGTGACCTGAGGAAAGGTAAAACAATTAAACGCTTCCAACACCAGTCATTGATTAGTGAGCACAGTTCAATGAGTGGGCTGTAATTAAAATGGGCCCACTTGTGGTTTGGCTCAATAATTAAAATTATTTCTCTAAATGTTTTTACATGAACAATTCATTCATCATACACTCTTTTCAATCTCATACAAATGTTGGAGCACTTTTTCTCTAACATTCACACTAATGGACATACTGTAGTTGGCACTGCTACTGTAGCATTCACTGCATCCACCTCCTCAAAGTCCAAATTAGGCAACAGATAAACTCAACAATAACTATCCAAAAATAGTTTAGCAGCAAAAATATGAATATAAGGCAAAAACAGACCAATGAGGGTTCCATCTTCAAGAACATTTAAATACTGTACAATTACCTCACACAATTTATTTGTTAGCCCTCAGAGAAAAGACCATGTGTTGAGTAAAATTCATGATGCATACTTTAAAGATTATTGAGTTATATTGTATGTAATGCTGCAAAACTGTGAATTTAAAGATGAATGTTAAAATAAGTCACAGATACGCCAAAGGTTTAGAAATCAGAACATTAGGCAAGCACAACTATGTTTGAAAGAGAATATAACATGTTTGCAGCATTATAAAACTGAATGAAAATGGACATACTGTATGTAAAATGTGGCATTGTTTGCTTGTAATTTTGGTGACTGCAGCACAGTGTCTGGAGCAATCTTTGGATGATAGCAGTTTGTCAGCCTCTAGTGGCTACCTGTAAAACCTGAAATGTCACTGCAGCAGCATGATGCAACTACATGCACTGTCTTCTACTGAAGCAACTGGATGAACGGGATATGGAACCTCTAAGTTCACTAACCTTCCTGCTGATTGTCACTTCTCTAAGTGAAAATGTGTTATCAATTAGCAAAGTGCTCACTAAGGTTTATGACACTCCTAATATGAGAGCCTGAAATGGTGGGAGTCTTTTGCAGAGACTTCCCACTGTTTGATACATCAGCCTACATTTATTTAGCCATTCATCTTTCATCCACATCCCATTTTTCTGTTTCATACTTCTGTGTCACTGTCCCCGAAGGGTTAGTGTCCAGAAGTTCCATCTGTCAGCACCATTCATGGGGGGAGAGGGGGTGACAGGGCGGATGAGGCCCAGGGGAGAGACATCAAAAGTGGGATACTGGCCTTCGTCCCCCACCACCACCACCACCACCACCACCTTCCCATCCCATCTCTATTTAAGTAACTGGTCTGTTCATATGTCTGTGCATGATTTGGAGCTGGCTGTCACAGGAAGAAACAAAGGCCTTACACCGGTGACAAATGACGATCTCAGAATAAACATAAGTGAAGGGGTTGGGGGGGGAGCTGAACCACTCTTTCACCATCCATCAGTCTCTGTTGCTCTTCTCATTAACCTTTGGTCTCTGTCTTTGACTCTCCTCTGGTGCTTGTCACTCATTTTCTTTCTTTTCACCCTAGTAACATCATGAGAAAATTAGTCATTTTTCAGTAAGACCGGGAATTTAAATATGTCCTTTTTGGTATTTTACCCATGGTTGTAGTGCTTGGGAAATACAGTCCCAGCAAATGTTCTGCTTTTGTCAGAAATAGCTTCAATGAAGTCTAAACTAACATGCGAGACTAAAGTACTGTAATGATTGGTAAAATGTTACCTTACTATATGGAACAAATGTTTGCATACCAAAAGTACACCAAACCGGGCTTCACTGTAGCTCTCAGTAGAAGCTAAAACCTAAAGGCAGCATGCCAAGCTCCGCTGATCTCAGTGCTCAACCCAAAATGACAGATGCCTCCTCTGCTGCAGTACAGGCATCCAGAGCATCTTCTCCGAGACCAAAGGCATATTCCTTTTTATAAACAGTGGGGATTGTGGCTCTTTGGAAGAAGCTAGAATGTGCAGGCCATCAGCAGCAAGCAGATGAAAAAGCATTTCAAATTGAATTAATAACCACCAGCCATCAACTAATCCTGACCAGCCCTCTACAAACCCATGCTCAGGCCTTAGTCCAATTTCGCCACACCAAAGTCACAGACTTCTTTATCTTTTTATATCTTATTCCTGCCAAAGTTCATTCAGAAATGCTCACGTGAGGGTTTTCAGACAGTGTAGGGTGAGCTATACTGTATATGGTGAGTAAAAAGGGATGAAGTGGTAAATGTGTTCATTCAGGTAATCCAACAGAAGACAGGCCAGCTTTGGAGTGCACAGCGATTGGCAGCTGGAGGAAAAAAGTGGACAGCTGGTGTCGGTAGAGTCCAGCCATAGCATGCCAGACAGGATAAAAAGACATAAGCCCCACCATACACCCCTAAATGTGCCCCCCTGTTCCCTCAATCATAGCCATGTCATCTTGAATCCCTTTCATCTTTTAACTCAGCAGGTGCTAAAGCAAACTTTCCACTTTGGCTCTCAAGGATCCAAGCATTGTGGAGCTGCAGAAAAGCTTTTCCCCAAATATACACAGTGGTGCTTGAATATTTGTGAACCATTTAGAATTTTCTATATTTCTGCATCAATATGATCTCTAAAGCATCATCAGATTTTCACAAAAGTCATAAAAGTAGATAAGGAGAACCCAGTTAAAGAAATGAGACAAAAATATCATACTTGGTCATTTGTTTATTGAAGAAAATTATCCAGTATTTCATATTTGTGAGTGGTAAAAGTATGTGTACCTTTGCTTTCAGTATATGGTGTGACCCCACTTGCAGCAATAACTGCAACAAAACATTTCTGGTAACTGTTGATCAGTCCTGCACACTGGCTTGGAAGAATTTTAGTCCATTCCTTTGCACAGAACATCTTCAACTCTGGAGGTTGGTGGTTTCCTCACATAAACTGCGGCTTCAGATCCTTCCACAACATCTGGATTGGATTAAGGTCAGTACTTTGACTTGGTCATTCTTAAACATGAACTTTATTCTTCTTGAACCATCCTTTGGTAGAACGACTTGTATGCTGAGGGTCATTGTGTTGCTGCATGACCAACCTTCTCTTCAGATTCAGTTCATGGACAGATGTTCTGATGTATTCCCTCTGACATAGTTCAGAATTCATTGTTCTATCAATGATGGCAAGCAGTCTTGGTCCAGATGGAGCTAAACTGGCCCAAACTATGATACTACCACCACCATGTTTCACCGATGGGATAAGGTTCTTATACTGCAGTGTTTTCCATCCATCCATTATCTTTTACCCGCTTCTCCCATTTTGGTTCACAGGGGTCGGCGGTGCCTTTGTCCAGCAATAACTGTGCGAGGGGTGGGGTACACCCTGGAAAGGTTGCAAGTCCATCACAGGGACACAGAGACAAATGAGACAAACAACCATTCACTCGCTCACTCACACCTAGGGACCATTTATAGTTACCAATCAGTCTAACATGCATGTTTTTGGTCTGTGGGAGGAAACCGGAGTACCCAGAGAAAACCCATGCATGCACGGAGAGAACATGTAAACTCCACTCAGAAAGGCCTCCGGACCAGGATTTGAATCGGGGACCTGCTCGCTGAGAGGCAGCAACTCTACCAGTTGTGGCACCGTGCTGTCCACAGTGTTTTCCTTTCTCCAATTTTCAATTAAATCAAAAAGTTATATTTTGGTTTTACCGTCCACAAAACATTCTTCCATTAGACTTCTGGCTTGTTCATGTGATCTTCAGGAAATTGCAGATGAGCAACAATGTTCTTTTGTGAGTGCAGTGACTTTCTCCTTCAAACCTGCATACCATTGTTGTTCAGTGTTCTCCTGATGGTGGACTCATGAACATTAACATTAATGTGAGAGAGGCCTTCAGTTGCTTAGAAGTTACCCTGGGGTCCTTTGTGACCTCCCTAACTATTCCACGCCTTGCTCTTGGAGTGATCTTTGTTGGTCCACCACTGCTGGGGAGGGTAACAATGGTCTTGAATTTCCTCCATTTGTACACAATCTGTCTGACTGTGGATTAGTGGAGTCCAAACTCTTTACAGATGGTTTTGTAGCTTTTTCCATCCTGATGAGCATCAACAACTCTTTTTTCTGAGGTCCTCAGAAATCTCCTTTGTTCATGATCCACTCCCACAAACTTGTTGTTGTTGTTGTTGTTGTTGTTGTCGTTGTTGTTGTTGTTGTTGTTGCTCTTCTTCTTAATTTTATTATTGTGTAAATAAAGTTTTGTGAAAAATCAAAATCAAAATCTTCTTCTTCTTCTTCTTCTTCTTGACCCTTAACCGTTTCTGTGAGTACTGTAAAACAACATAAATCTTGACGTGATCATGTTAACATTGTAATGTTAACTTACTGTGTGAATAAAGTTTTGTTAAAAATCCAAATCTTCTTCTTCTTCTTCTTCTTCCGTTGATTTATTGGCAGATTACAAGCAACTTACAGGTGGCGGTAATACACCGAGTTTGTAAACTGCCAGAAAACACCATCGAAGAAGAACTTACAGGTGCATACCGCCACCTACTGAGCATGAGTGTGCAGCCCATGGCCTCAGTCCCTAAATTCCACAAACATGTTGTGAAGAGCAAACTGTGATAGATCCCTGTTCTTTGAATAAAGCAGGGTGCCCACTCACACCTGATCATCATCCCACTGATTGGAAACACCTGACTCTAATTTCGCCTTCACATTATCTGCTACCGGTAATTTTAAGAGGTTCACGTACTTTTGCCACTCACAAATATGTAATGGATAATTTTCCTCAATGAATAATTGACCAAGTATAATATGTGTGTTTCATTTGAGTGGGTGGCTGTAGCTGAGTGGTTAGAGCAGTTGTCCTTCAATGCAAGAGTTTGGGGGTTCGATTCCAACAGCAATCACATGCTGGAGTGTCTCTAGGCAAGACACTGAACCCCTCATTGCTTGATGTGTGTCCCATTGGTTTATGAATGTGATAAAGGAGCCAAGATGGTCTAGTGGCAGGGCTTTTGACTTGGGACCCGAAGGACGCGGGTTCGCGCCCCGGCCACTACCCACCTTGGGGTGTCTATGAGTGCACACCTATTTCTCCAGCTCCCCGGGCGCTTTCGGGCTGCTCACTGCACCACCTGGTAGGTGGTTGGGTTAAATGCAGAGACGAATTTCGTCTGTGTATGGGAAACATACGCAGATGACAGGAAAATACATTATTATTATTATTATTAAAGCACTGATTATTATTTGTATAGATGTAGTAGAGTGCTGTATGAATGGGTAAATGAGAGTACAGATTGTAGTGTCAAACAATCACAAAGCCTATTTTTGTATTACAGAAAAGAGCTGTAAGAATTATCACTAGAAAACATTACCGTCATCCATCAAGTACATTATTTTATCAACTGAAGTTATTGAAGTTCCATGATTTGGTAGACTATAATATTTTATCAGTTATGTATAGGGCTCAAAATAATGCATTACCTTTAAATATCCAAATGCATTTTGTTAAAAGACAAAGTTGTTATAATCTTAAGGGGACAGAGATGTTTGTAAAACCACAATTCAGAACTAGTTTGAAGGGACGTTCTACCTCAATCCAGGGAATTAGATTATGGAATGGCTTGGAGAATGTAGTTAAAAATGCCAAGTCAATGTTTACATTTAAGAAAATGATCAAAACAAATGTGTTAAAAAAAATATATGAAATAGCGTAATGTGTATTGTATTAGTTAGAAAATTAGAAAGAGTTAGTCATTTTGTACTGTTGGTTGAAGATTATTATTGTTTAATCTGATTGTTGGAAAAAAGGGGCAGATATAATAAGATTTATTCTTCTTTCTGCTACCTTTCATTTTTTTATATTTTGTACATTATCATTTATGGGATTGTCTTGTATTGTTTCTTTTGTAAAAAAAAAAAATGAACAAATTGAATAAACATAAACATAAACATAAACATAGTGTAGAGAGCTTTGAGTATCTTAAGTTAGAAAAGTGCTATGTAAGTACAGTACAGTCCATATGCGGGATCAACAAAGTTTCCTATCTTATCTCCTATTTATGCAGAAATATAGACAATTCTAAAGGGTACACAAACATTCAAGCACCATTGTAAAACCATGCCTCTGGCCTGATGATTTTGCAGCATCAACTGATGTTGGTAAAATTTCACTTTGAGGGACTTGGCTAATTCAAATCTGGTAAAGATTTTACCATTGTAAAGCTGAGGAGAAATCAAGCAGGGTACTGTATAATGGACAAACAATTCTAACAAATTCTAACAAATCCTAACAAATAATTTTGAATTAGCAACCTGTCATGACTTACCCTGGCAAAAATTAATATTACATATATCAAGATACATTTTCATGCATTGAAATTGGCCCCACAAGTCCTAAGGGTCAAATCACACAATTTTTGTAGATGTCCTATACATGTAAAGTGAATATTAACTTTTTTTTTTCTTTTTATTCTTTGGGCTGGTACAGAAGATGGAAGCTGAGATGAGGATCAAGACGTGAAGTAGTAGGCTTTCTGATCTGTCAGGAAAACTAAGCAAATCCTATCCCTAGGCCACTGCCTCAACATAGGAATGTGGGTCCGTCCACTTTAATTGTGCTACCCTCCTGAATCCTCATCTTACTAAATTAAAATTCCCCATTCCCACTTGTGAATTTCCTGAAGAGTTTAGTGTGACAACTCTAAATGCAATAGGCTAAATGCCACGTGTAGGTGTGACGTACCTCCGGTAAAATATCAGACACATCCCACACTTCCGGTTCCGATCCACTGCCGTTGTTGTTAGAGTCAGAGTCAGAGAGTCTTTATTGTCATTTGCACCGCATGTAGTACATGTGATGAAATGAGATTATGTACACAGGGTCCCAGTTACATCCAACAACAAAATGTAAGAGAAAAACAGTAATAACATCTAGGATATGAACTAAGAAAAACATCCAACTAGAAATACACTAAGCCCTAGAGTAATAGAAAAACATCATTACAAACAGCAGCACGAACATGAGTCTTTATGAGCAGATGGTCACAGATGAACACAGCAACAAGAAAACAGATCAGCATCAGCATGATGTGATATTTCACAGTGATTATTCTTATTATTTATTTATTCATGAGTCTAACAGCCTCAGGGTAGAAGCTGTTCCTCAGTCTAGTGGTTCTACATTTGATGCTCCTCAACCTCCGTCCTGAGGGGAGTGGGGCAAAGAGTGTGTGTGTTGGGTGAGTGGGGTCTTTCATGATGCAGGTGGCTCTTTTCCTGCATCTCGAAGTGTAAATGTCTGTGATGGTGGGTGATGGTGATGTTAGCGTTAGCTCCTAGTAGCAGACAATGACAACGACCTGAAACGGGAAACGGCTGCACGCTACTGGCACTACAAGTGAGTTCCGTTGTGTCCGCCCACCGGTGGGTACAGTTGTTCTGAGGGGGGTTACGAAGAAGATTTATCACGGCTATCCATAGGGGGAAACGTTGCCATAATTTTATTTGGATTTATATGTGAATAGAGTTATTATTGATGTGTATGCAGATGTTTTATTAATTGTATTTAGACATTTATGTTCGTGTCTTTCCCGCTAACCGGAAGTGCGCGGTCCAGCTCATGAATGCGGAAGTGCCAGAACGGATATCCGTCGCATATAGTCTATTCAAAGGTGCATGCATAAAAACTACAGTGAGCTTCAAAGTACAGGCCTCAATGGTTAGATAAGTGTGATCTTCAAAGTCAGAAGGACTACATGAGACAGCCGGACAATAAATCAGAGAGACACTTCAAAGTAAGCTGTGGAGACAGCCATGTTAATAGCTAAATGGCAAAAAAAAAAAAGACAGACAGACAGACATTAAAATGCAACAAGAGGGATCATGGAATAATTTGAGACAATAGACAAAACAAATGCACGTTACCATGCTAAAACAAAATAAGCAAACAATATGCAGTCAAAACATGACCAATGGACAAACAGACTCAGCTGTTATTAGAAGGCAGCCAGTCAGGCTGACAGAAAAAGACAGACAGTTTGAAATCTCCAAGTGAAAGACAAAGTAGGATACAGTAGTGACTAGCAGCAGCCGAATGACTTCATTAGTGAGGTCAGTGCCCCGGGGTACTTAGTGTAACATTGGAGGCCTATGCACCCACCTCCTGGCCCTATGCAGAGATGGATATTGCATCTTTGCGATAACATCTCCCTACATAGGAGGGGGCCCCAGCATCACAGCATAAAGACCCCTGTTTTCGGCAAGTTTGAAATAAGGCTTTGTTCCCAAAAGGCCTTGGTCCCCTCCCCCACCACCTTCTCCTCCTACTCTTTCCTCCTGGGTGGGCCAGAGA
>JBBPBX010003263.1:0-14595 GCA_038048925.1 Garcialebias charrua | reverse complement strand
CTACTGCACAAACACACTCACACATGCACGCATGCAGGCACGTGCACAATAATGCACATATCTTCCACCGCTCTCAACCCCCAAATCCAGACAGTGGCGTCCGCTGGCTTTTGGCCACGTCTGTGTGGAGCTGTTGGTAAGAGAGATGGAGATCCTGGGCTTGTAGAGGGAACAGCTTTGGGAGGGGCCTTGGTGGGCTCATCTCACCCCAGGGAGAGTGGGGGGCCCACAGAGAGGGGTATGTGTGTGCCTGTGTGTGTACGAAGGCCTGAGGGGGCCTAGTCCTGGTCAAAGGTGCCTGGCTGCCTGGGCACTCCAGGGATATACAAAGACAGGCAACCTTTACATGGAGTCTCACTTTAGTACAGATGCCCTACACACTTACATACAGTTTACTGTAAAAGCGTCCCCCACTCATCAGTGTCGATACTCACAACACACAGTAACATTCATGAATCTGCACATAAATTTTATTGCAAACAAATATGCTTTCCACCAAGTGATAAAACACCCCTACTCATTTCTGAATGCAAGAAAACAGCAGTCTGTGATAATGTTCATTTCCACTGTCGCCTTCGTGCTTGCTCAAGATGAGAGTTCTGCGATGGAGTTAAATTCAAAGCAGTCTGCTCCTCACATAAATAGTGTTAAATTATTACTTCATATATATGAATGTTTCTGTTCAGTGCCCTGAGATGACTTCTGTTGTGACTTGGTGCTAATGCTATATAAATAAATTGAACTGAAATTGAATTGAATTCTTCATTTCTGACAAATAAAGAGTTGGCCAAGGTCTTACTGTAGGGTGGACATCATAAATATCCCTGTTGTGATACTGAGATGAGTTGCCAGGTAGGAAAGATGTGCAAACCATCCATTTATGCTCACATCAGCTGGTGGATTTATAGGACCCTTAAAAGAGATCAATCATTTTCCACTGTAGGACTCTTATCCACTCTCTCCTCACTTTCCTTTTTGACTCCACAGTCAAGGTGCATACGCAGCTGGGGGAGCTGCTATGCGTGCACATTTCATGTGCAGTGCAACTTTGTGCGTGCACATACATGGAACCGATTGCTTGTGTGTGCATGCATGCATGCATGCACATGGCTGTGTGTGCTTAGCAGCTCAGTCAACTACCAGCACACGGTGCTTTTCATGTTCATAATCACTTGTTTTATAGTGGAATATTTAAGTCATGGGGCCTTGGCATGGCTACGGCTATAGTTAGAGAACAAAGGAAAGCGCTGGGGGTGTCAGGAGGGTGTGCCATGTCGGAGCAAAGGATAGAGTTTTTCAGTAAGTGTTGCACCCCACACTTCATGGAAAGCAAGGGGGGCTGGCCAGGCCGTGCAGGCAGACGGAGCTAAATTCAACTCATTCCCGTATTAATGGGAGCTTATGTGCCATTCCATCTCACTGAGGAGGGCATTAGTCTAAGCCAGACAGCCAGGATAGACCTCAAAATATCCCTTCTCACTGGCTTTCTTTTTAGCTCTTGCATTTTGTATAATTTTCTCTTTTCTTGCTGAACTGTGAAAACAGTTAATGGGTGAATTTGTGTCATGCTGAGGATGAGTGGTCTCAATCAGTCAACTTTCCATTTCAACTGTTGGCAACTCAGGCTTCTGTGCATATTTTTAAAGTGCTTTATGATCACTTAATTCTTTCATGTCATTCAGCATTTTTTTCACAATTTTATGAAACTCACATATTTCATATTTAGTGTGAATACGGAGTTGACAATCAAGGGTTTCTTTTTACTGTCACACTGTTTATTTGCACTGTTGTATGTGCACAAAAGGCTGTGAAAGTATGCGTTAAAGAGGGTGTATACTTGGTACTAACATGGTAGCACACCATGTTTGTTGTGTAAAGATCTGAGTAAAACAAATAGAAAGTAACTTGTTTTGCACAGCTGGTTGGCTGCATCAGACTGTGGTTTTTCATTGTGTTGGCAACGTACCTGGGGTCCTGGGTGGAGCATGTCAACATGTTCATCATATGGGGTCTGTGAGTCCCAGCATGGCTTATTCATGCTACATGTCTTTGTAATGATTGCCATTGTCACAAGGTCATGGAAACAACCTTAGCTCAAAAATGGCAAAAGGATCTTCTATAGCTTGTACAGTAGATGCATCCTGATGCAGTCCAATAAACTCATGCCATGTCACTGGGGCATGATGCGATCATGGAAGTGTCATTGTGGGAACTTGCTGGGTTTAGTGGAATGTAATGAGGGTGCAGGAGAGTGTCTCAAGTATGCAAAGAGCAGCACAGGAAGAAAAAAAAAACTATTTGGCAAATCATTGCCTTTACACAGATTTTTTTTTTTTGTATTTGATGCAATCCAGCTTACCATATTTTACGGTGTATAGGTCGCACCATTTTATGTTTTTTTTTTCAAGGCCTGCGACCTATACACCAGTGCGACCTATTTATGGAATTTTTTCCATATTTTTAGACCAATTTTTGCCTCAGTTATGACCCTTTTTCACTTTGGCAGAAAATGATGCAGTACCACTTTCGGCAGTGCAGTACCAGTTTCGGCCGCTAGGGGACACTTCCAGAGGAGTACACCGACCGTTTCCAGCTCATGTGTCCGAAAAAAAGCTCCTCTGCTCGGACTGACTGTCGGCTTCCTGGTCTGGATGTAACTTCCTTTAGCTCAGTGTTTCTTAGCTGTTTGTTTGCAAGATAAGTCAAGAACCACTCAGCGGATTTTTCTGAAACTTACAGAATGTAATCGCAGTGAGGACATTTACAAGTGAGTACCTTTATTAGATGTTTGAAATAAAAAATAAAAAAACAATATTTTTGTAGCATTTTGCTTCTGTTAGCTTCTGGTGTTAGCTTCTGTTTATGTTATAAATAGCTTCGAAACCACTCTGTGTATATTTTTTCTGCTTACAGAGTGTAATTATAAGGCTTTAATGTACGTAACTAAGGTCTGGAGAAAACATTTGACATAAAATTTGATTTTTTTATTCGTGTCAGAGGCGGACTCGTCTCGTGTTAGCCTTCGTTTTATTTCTGTTTACTTCTGTTTACATTATAAATAGCTTCGAAACCACTCTGTGTAATTTTTTTCTGCTTACAGATTGTAATTATAGGAGCTTTAATGTACGTAACTATGGTCTGGAGAAAACATTTGACATAAAATTCGATTTTTTTTATTCGTGTTTACAGAGACGGACTCGTCTCGTGTTAGCTTCTGTTTATGTTATAAATAGCTTCTAAACCAATCGGTGTATTTTTATTTCTGCTTACAGAGTAATTATAAGGCTCCAATGTACTTAACTGTGTCCTGGAGAAAACATTTGAGATGAGATTCGATTTTTAATTTGTGTTTTCAGAGACGGACTCGTCTCGTGTTAGCTTCTGTTTATGTTATAAATAGCTTCTAAACCAATTGGTGTATATTTATTTCTGCTTACAGAGTAATTATACGGCTCCAATGTACTTAACTATGTCCTGGAGAAAACATTTGGGATGAGATGAGATTTTTTATTCGTGTTTTCAGAGACGGACTCGTCTCGTGTTAGCTTCTGTTAGCTTCTGTTTATGTTATAAATAGCTTCTAAACCAATTGGTGTATATTTATTTCTGCTTACAGAGTAATTATACGGCTCCAATGTACTTAACTATGTCCTGGAGAAAACATTTGAGATGAGATTTGATTTTTTATTCGTGTTTTCAGAGACGGACTCGTCTCGTGTTTAGCTTCTGTTAGCTTCTGGCAGACATTAGCAACAGAGCTAAACACTCGGTCCATATTGCCAGGTTGACTCAGCGGTCACGCGGCACGTCAGCGGTGGATGACGCGTTACATCAGCGGTGACGTAGGTGCTACCTATACACCGGTGCAACCTATTTATGGATTTTTCCAATTTTTTGGCAATAATTGGACAGTACGACCTATACAACGGTGCGACCTTTACAACGGAAAATACGGTAATTATAATAAGTTGTGTATTTTGTGGAAAGGGTAGTGGAGTACGTTTTAAATGGGTGAAAACTACCGTATTTGTCGGCGTTTAACACGCTTCTGTGTATAACCCGCTTTGTCCAATTATTGTCAATAAATTGGAAAAATCCATAAATAACATGCTTTGCCCTATAAGAAGCATTTATTATGCGTCACCGTTACGCGACGTGTCAGCGCCTCATTTGCCTTGCTGAAAATGGCGGCCACAGAAGCGAGCGAGCACAAAGGACTTTACAAGATTAACACGGTAAAAACAATTGTTTTTTTGCTGAGAAAAAATATATTTCTTAGCTGACATTATAGCACAAGGGTTCCTGAGCTTAACCGTTCCTTAATCAATTCACGAAATGGTCAAATCTGTTAGATTTAAATTGTTTCGGTTTGACTTCTTCCAAACAGTCTCGGGCGCTACGAAAATAAATTATAAATAAATCGAATTTTATCTCAAATATCTTATACAGGTCAACAGTTCGTAAATTAAACCCATATAATTACACTCTGTAAGCCTAAAAAATATCAGAGTGGTTTAAGAGCTGTTTATCTAAACAGTAGGTAGGTTATCTGTTCACGTTAGCTAACTGCTAACATATAAAAGAGCGATTTTTTATAGCTCTTTTTTTAATTTATTTTTTTATATATTTTTTATTGATTTTCATCTATTTACAACACAACAAAATAACACAAAAAACTGTGCTGTCTACATATACACACACACACATACCCACATACAAAAACAGAACTACAACAAAATACTCCACATAAACAAGAATTAAGGTCTCAGACTCTTCCTCCAGTCGATATCGCCTTACAGCCATCAAAATAAACGAGGAACAGCAATAATAAAAAAATAAATAAAAATAAAATAAAAATAAAAAACAACAGGAATAAATAGAGCTATACAACATAATTAAATACTAAAATCCTAGGAACCAAGCAGGAAAGACTCAAGAGGACCCCATAATGTCAGAAATACATCTGATTTGTGATTAAGATCATGGGTCAGCTTTTCTAAAGGAAGGATGACAGATATCTGCGTGAGCCACATGTTTACTGTGGGGGGATGTGATGAAATCCATTGTAGCAAAATACACTTCTTGGCAAGAAAGCAAAGAATTGTAAACAAAGATTTGGACTGTGCATCCAATTGATTAGGGCAGTGTTTTTCAACCTTTTTTGAGCCAAGGCACAGTGTTTTCATTGAAAAAATCCTGAGGCACACCACCAACCAAAATTGTAAATATAGATACACTGTATCCGCCTATATTAAATATATAGTAATTCTTATCAAAGTGTCTTGAATAGGAATGAAATAAACACAAAAATGTATTTTTATCATGTTTTATATTTCTTATTTCAAATTGCACTTAACATGAAATTGCACTTAACATGCCTTGAAATAAACCTGAACAGTGCCACAAATTGTGGTCTTAAAATTAAAGAGGATGAAATTGCACTTAACATGCCTTCAAATAAACCTGAACAATGCCACAACAATGGTCTTAAAATTAAAGAGGATGAAATTGCACTTAACATGCCTTCAAATACACCTGAACAGTGCCACAACAATATGGTCTTAAAATTAAAGAGGATGAAATTGCACTTAACATGCCTTCAAATACACCTGAACAGTGCCACAACAATATGGTCTTAAAATTAAAGAGGATGAAATTGCACTTAACATGCCTTCAAATACACCTGAACAGTGCCACAACAATATGGTCTTAAAATTAAAGAGGATGAAATTGCACTTAACATGCCTTCAAATAAACCTGAACAGTGCCACAACAATATGGTCTTAAAATTAAAGAGGATGAAATTGCACTTAACATGCCTTCAAATACACCTGAACAGTGCTACCATTCTCTCTACATTTTACTCACTTAGTGTGAAACCTGTGCCTGTTTGGATGAACACAAAGCTGATATTCTGGCAGGAATTGAAGAAAGACACACACGAAGCTCTTCCTCAACAGCTCTAAGTCTCTCTCTGCTTTGAGTTTTTATGGCAGTTTGGCTGGAGAAGCTCATTTCACAGATATGTTCAACCAAAAACTGTCCAAAGGAAGATCAGCAAAGCTCAGCTTTAAACCACAATTTTGTCTCAGTTCAGTTAGTTCTTCCTGCTCCTGTAAAGTCATGTTCCTGCCAACAACTGCTGAGCTGTATGGGTCCCTAACAAAGTCATAGCATACCTGAAGAGATGTAAGCCTCGCTGTACAGTCTCACGTTCACGGTTTCTGCCTTCTTCTGATTTCCACTTGGGCCTTCATCTGGGTCCGAATTTTGTCCAGGTACCAGACCAAATTTAGTATTTTTTTCTTTTGAAAAAGTTTTCCATCGCTGCCTGTTTGTTTGAGAAGGTCCTCAAGGTTTGTTTTGCTCACTGCTACACGTCACGTTCATGTGCCGCTACTTCTCTTGTTTTAATGTGCGCCGCTATGCTCCATACTGCCACCTATCGCTCGGTAAGGAAATTACACCAGTTAATAAAAATTTCATAATTTACTAATTTTACATGGCACACCAGACGATCTCTCGCGGCACACTGCTGTTCCGCGGCACACTGGTTGAAAAACACTGGATTAGGGAAAACATTTAGGAGATAAAATATAGGAGATAAAGAAAAGCAACCACCCAAAAAATTTTCAGTCACTGAATGGATGCCCTTCCAAAAAGTTTACAGTAAGTCACATGACCAGAACAGGTGGAAAAAAGTACCTCTATGCTTCAAACATTTGCAGCACAAGTTGGAGCGGTCGGGGAACATTCTCTGAAGACGAACAGGGGTATAGTAAGATCTGTAAAATAATTTAAAATTTTGTTCATGTATAGAAATAGAAGTACATTGAGGAAAAGTTCCTTTGCAAATCTTGAGCCAATCTGAAGAACTAAATTTCACCTCCAGATCCTGTTCCCACAGCCGCTTGACAGAGTCAAAACTTGATGGTTCAGAGCTAAGTAAGGATACATAGAACTTAGAGATCAGACCCTTGGGGGATTTGGTTGAAACCAGAGTATTTTCCAGATCCGTCAACTCCCTACGAAAAGCATTAGACCTAAACAATGACTCCATAAAACGCCGCAGTTGAAGGTATTTGTAAAAATCTTTTTGAGGAATGTTACTCTCATCCCTGATTTGATTAAATGATTTAATAGATCCTGAAATCAAAAGATCAGAAAAATCAGTCAGACCAAAAGAGGACCAATTCAGTAAGCCAATACTTCTAATGGAAATTGGTAGGTCTGGGTTTAAAGTCAGAGGGGATCGAATCGAGATAAATTAAGGGATGTTCAGGTATTTCTTTATGTCTTGCCAGGCTAATAAAGTACTGTAAACTACCACATTTTCCTTTACTGTATCCAGTTGATCTAAATTATTGATAAAGGGGAGGGAGCTTAACCTTCTAGGACTGCATGATAAAGATTTAAGGTCAAGCCATAAACAGTTGTCTCTACAAGAAAACCAGTCTGACATAGTTTTAAGCTGATCGGACCAGTAATAAAGCTGCATATTGGGTAGAGACAAACCTCCCGAATGTTTGGGTTTAGTAAGCGTGGAAAACCTAATTTGTGGATGTTTATTGTTCCAAATGAAACGAGAAATGTGAGAATTAAGGGATTTAAAGAATGTGAGGGACAAGTAGCAAGGGAGGTTTTGAAATAAATAATTTAAACGAGGGAGAATATTCATTTTTATTGTATTAACCCTACCTAGAAGTGATATAGGTAAAGTAGACCATTTCGATAAATCATTCTTAATATTCAGAACTAGGGGAGTAGTTTGATGAGAATAAGTCTTTCAATGCAGGAGTGATATAGATGCCTAGGTATTTGAACCCTTTTTCAGACATATGAAAGGTAGACTGAAGCACCATATCTTGAGGAATATTGAAAGGAGAAGCAACAGACTTACCCAAATTAATCTTATAACCTGAAAGTGCACCAAACCTATCTATGGAGCTAAGTACCGCCGGGATTGATATATCTGGGTTTTTCAAGTATAAAAGGACATCATCCGCAAAAAGAGAAATCACATGGTTATCTCCACCTATTCTAATTCCAGATATGTCTGTACTGGATCTAATAATCTCCGCTAAAGGTTCAATGAACAACGTAAACAACAAAGGTGACAGGGGACACCCCTGTCTACAACCCCTCTGAACAGAAAAACCATCCGACAGAAAACCGTTAGTGTTTACCATGGCTACTGGATTGGAATAAAAGGCTTTAATCAAGTTAATAAAATTAGGCCCCATCCCAAATTTCTGTAAGACAGAGAATAAAAAGGGCCATTCTACCCGGTCAAAGGCCTTTTCTGCATCGAGAGAGACAATCAGAGCAGGGTCTTTATGCTGATTAAGATAATGAATGACATTCAGTGTACGACGCACATTATCTGTTCCATATCTAGATTTCACAAAACCCGTCTGATCAGGAGTGAGGGTGAAACGTTTCTACTAAAAAGAAACTGTCCAGATGAACTGATTGAGAATGAGCGGATTTGATACCTGGACTATTGAGAATGAACTTTCTTGTCTTGAACCACTTTGGACATGTCTGCCTGCCTGGGAGGAGTCGACGAGGGACAAGCCCCCAGAAACCATCTTGGCTACAGCAAACTGGTTGGTCCACTTAAGTTGTTTACTTGGTGGGGTAGCTTCAGTTTGCTTTGGACTACTCTGACTGACGAAGCCCTCTGGAGTGAGGGTGAAACGTTTCTACTAAAAAGAAACTGTCCAGATGAACTGATTGAGAATGAGCGGATTTGATACCTGGACTATTGAGAATGAACTTTCTTGTCTTGAACCACTTTGGACATGTCTGCCTGCCTGGGAGGAGTCGACGAGGGACAAGCCCCCAGAAACCATCTTGGCTACAGCAAACTGGTTGGTCCACTTAAGTTGTTTACTTGGTGGGGTACCCTCATAGCAGAGGACTCCGGGGCGGACCTCGTTTTGCTCCGCCCTTCATCCGCTCTGCGTGTGTACGTTTTGCACCTCAGTCGCAGCTCTGCTCCGGAGCAGGGATCAGCCGACACTCGAGCGACCCCCTACAGTGCAACGTATTGGGTCCGGCCGTGATTCGTGGTACGTAGGTGCTTCAGGCGTTTTGGATTGCTCCGCCTGCCTCATTTGAATCAGCCCTCTGAGTGGATGTTCATTTGCGCCGCGCTTTTTTTCAAACCAGTTTTCAGTTAGGGCGACGTTCGAGCTGCAGGAAGCAGCTACAGAGAGATCTCCTTCGGTGGATTAACTTCTTGCACTGTAAGTAAACTCTTCAAACTGTTATGTGCTTGTTTGTGCAGATGAAAGTGGGAATTCCGGTTGATTGGCAGAGAGTTCACTTCAGAGAAATTAAAATTTTAACCCTACGATTCGCACTTACTACGAACTGGTTTCTTCTGCTCTTTAAACTGTTTGCTAGCGTTGTATTCTGGTCGTTTGTGGGTTTCACATGCTTTATTTTAAGTGTTTTATTTGAGCCACGTGACCCGACCGTGTTGGGCTAACTGCTAGCTCAAAAGCTAAGAATCAGGCGAGTCATCCTAGTTTTAAACTGTTTCTGTTTCTTGACTTTGTTCTAGTCAGGGGTCGGGAACCTATGGCTCGCGAGTCATATATGACTCTTTTGATGGCTGCATATGGCTCTCAGACAAATCTTTAATAATAATTTTTTTTAAAAGCCGATAAAAATATAAAACATGGCCGCGAGTGGCTGGAGCCAATCACAGCTGTCCGTGGGTGACTGGCACTGACTAGAGCCAATCACAGCTGTCCGCGGGTGACTGATCAGGAAGTAAACATCCCTCCTAGCAGCTAGCTTAGCTAGTTGTAGAAACCCGTGTGATGAAGATGGCGGCTAAACGAAAACAAGACGAGGATTATCGTACTTTTCAGCCGGAATGGACAGAGCAATTTGCTTTTGTGGAGAGAGCAGGTTCTGCAGTGTGTCTGATATGCAATGATAAAATTGCCTCGATGAAACGCTCAAATATAAAGCGGCACTTCGACACACGACATGTTGCCTTTGCATCAAAATATCCTGTGGGGGACAGCAGGAAAAAAGCATGTGAAGAGCTGCAAGCTGATCAGCAGCACCTTCGTGTTTGGACTCAACAAGGTGACTGGAATTCAGCTAGTTTTGCTGGTGCTTTAGCCATTGTGAGAAACGGGAAGCCATTCACAGATGGTGAGTACGCCAAAACATTCATGCTTATGTTGCCAATGAACTTTTTGACGACTTTTCGGATAAAGACAAGATAATTAAACGAATAAAAGACATGCCATGACACACTACGTGAGGAAAGTCTTGCTGTTTTGCCTCTGAAAGGGACAACAAGAGGGGATGATTTATTAAAAACTTTCACTGAGTTGATGATGATGATGATGATAAATTTTATTTCAGACAGACATTTCACCACAAAACATAATACTGAATACTTTCATGTTTCCAAGTATAGATACAATCTTAATATCAAATAAACATACCCAATTTTTATATGCTAATATACATTTGTTTCTTTTCCTTTCCTCTAATGGTGACTGTGAGTCTGAAAAGGAGTATGATGAAGTTTAACTTATATTATCATACCCCTTATCCATTTAATAATTCATAGGATGAATAGTCTTCCTGTTGCCTGTATCCCTTCCAGAAAAAAAAGAAGTAATATTAATTTTAATAATTTAAAAAATAAAATAAAAAATAAAAACAGTATTTTCTGGACTAGATGAAAGTATCTACATATATCTTGTGTCTTATCTTATCTTATCTTATATCTACATATATCTACATACTTGGTGGGTTAACTTCAGTGTACTTTGGACTACTCTGACTGAGGAAGCCCTCTGGAGTGAGGGTGAAACGTTTCTGCTAAAAAGAAACTGTCCAGATGAACTGATTGAGAATGAGCGGATTTGATACCTGGACTATTGAGAATTAACTTTCTTGTCTTGAACCACTTTGGACATGTCTGCCTGCCTGGGAGGAGTCGACGAGGGACACGCCCCCAGAAACCATCTTGGCTACAGCAAACTGGTTGGTCCACATAAGTTGCTTACTTGGTGGGTTAACTTCAGTGTGCTTTGGACTACTCTGACTGAGGAAGCCCTCTGGAGTGAGGGTGAAACGTTTCTGCTAAAAAGAAACTGTCCAGATGAACTGATTGAGAATGAGCGGATTTGATACCTGGACTATTGAGAATTAACTTTCTTATCTACATATACCTACTCACATAGATATACATACACATCTACCTGCATAAATACATAGATAACATTTCCTTATTTACACATCCACATATATTTACACACATGTACACAGATCAGCACCCAATTGTCCAAATCATCCTCAGTTCTATCATTACCATCCAATTTCTCACCCTTGATCATCCTTATACTTTTGAATAATAACCATTTTTGGTCTTTTCTTAAAATACCTCATGCTTGGACTTTGCTTCAACTCTTTGGTGAGTTTATTCCAAATCCTCACTCCAATGACCGAAATGCACATTCTTTTCATTGTTGTTCTCACCTTCAAAGTTCTGAAATTCAGGTTTTCTCTAGGGAACCCCCGACCTACGAACGAGTTTGGGACCTAAGAACCGTTCGCAGCTCGATCCGTTCGTAGGTAGGGGGTGAAAATTATATTAAAAAAAAAAATTATTCATTCATTCATTCATTCAACCTTTATTTATCATGCTAACGGAGCGCGCGCACACATTTAAGCATGTAAAGTAGTGTACTGTAATGTTAAACATTGCTATTCACATTTACAGAATAAATAAAAATATATTTTCTTACTTTGAGATGGTCAAAGCCGACATAGGTTGCCATGCGTTGATTGTTTTCGGGCCAAGCAGCGCGGGGGCCGGCAAGCCACCGCAGCTGCTCCAGACCTGTGTTAGCTAGCTGGCTAGCTTCTGCTAGCCAAGCCATGAGCTAGTGTTGGAGCGGCGGCGCGATCAATCTGCAGCTGCTGCTCCAGCCGCTGCTCCAGCCTGAGACGTCCACAGAGCTATTCCAGCTAGTAATTAATCCATATGATGCGATCCTGGTCACCAGTGTTCAAAAGGCCGGCTCCCGTGTTAGCTCCAGTGTTAGCTCTGGAGCTAGCCAGGCCGGAGGTGTAGCCAGGCCGGCCGGAGGTGTTCGCACGGCGGCCTGGCACGATCGGCGATAAATCCGCTGCTGCCTGAGACATCCACAAAGTTCACAGAGACGTTTCCAGCTAGTAATTAATCCATATGAAGCCATCCTGGTCACCAGTCTTCGTCCGGCTCTCGGCAGCTAACCTAAGATGGCGTCCGGTGTTCTACATTAATTTGTGACCGGAGACCCCAGTGACTGAACCTAAAATAGCGTCCGGTGTTCTACATTAATTTGTGACCGTGTAAACTGAAGACCTACTTCCTGTTGCCCAAGATTGCTCAAAAATTGCTCAAAAATGATCAGAAATGATCTTTTTTATCATAATTATTATTTATAAAGCCTTTAAAACAACCAGAGCTGCAACAAAGTGATGTACACATGAAATTAAGAACATTTAAACACAAAAAAAAAAAAAAAAAATTTTTTTTTTTTTTTTTTTAATTCATATTTTTATTAAATATGATATGTTCGTAGGTCCCGTGGTTCGCAGGTCGATGGGGTCGTAGGTCGGGGGTTACCTGTAGTTATATCTCCCGACTTTGTCAGTAAATAAATTTTGTATATTTTCTGGTAATAGTTTGTTTCTAACTTTATACATAAATTGTGCAGTTTGAAACTCTATCAAATCTTGGAATTTAATAAAATTAGAATGAATAAATAAATTGTTAGTATGACAATAAAAATCAACCTTATGAACTAATCGAATGGCTCTTTTCTGTAATGTGCATAATGGTTGGAGCGAGGTTTTGTAAGTGTTGCCCCAAACTTCCACACAGTAATTTAGATATGGCAAAATAAGTGAGCAGTAAATAATATGAAGAGCAGAATAATTTAAAAATTTTCTAGCATTAGAGAGAACAGCTACACTTCTTGCTATTTTAGATTGAACATACTTAATATGAGGTTTCCAACAGATCTTATTATGAATCAATACTCCCAAAAACCGAATTTCCGTCACTTTCTCCAATATCACATTATCAATTTTTATTTGTGACTCACTATGCCCGTTACAATTCCCGAATAACATAAACTTGGTTTTATCTAAATTTAGAGATAATTTATTAATATCAAACCACTTTTTCAATTTACATAACTCTAAATTAATTTCTATCAAAAGCTGCCGTAAATTTTCACCTGTACAAAAAATATTTGTGTCATCTGCAAATAAAACAAAAGTAAACAATTTAGAGACCTTACATATGTCATTTATGTATAAATTAAACAACTTTGGCCCCAATACTGAACCCTGTGGGACACCACAAACAATGTCCAAGCACGAGGACTGGAAATCACCTATTTGCACAAAGAAAAGAAAAAGAGAGAAAAAAATCTACAGATGGACAAACTTATTTCAGTGTGTACTGATGGTGCTCCGTGCATGGTGGGGAAAAACAGAGGATTTGTAGCACTGCTTCGTGAACAGGAAAAGAGACCCATTTTAAGTTTTCACTGCATCCTACATCAGGAGGCGCTTTGTGCTCAGATCTGTGGCGAGCAGCTTGGTGAGGTGATGTCGCTGGTCATTCAGGTGGTCAACTTAACCTCACTACATATCAACCAGACTACAAGGCCATCAGCAAAACTATGCAGCACCAGAAGTCACATTAATGGTAAGAAATACTTTATCATTGTTAACAACAGCATAACAATGTTATTAAAAAGCATTCAGATACTTATTGTACTTTAAAAGTGTTGGGCTTCATAAAATGTACACATTTACTTGTTTTTAGTTTAAAAAAATATTGTACGGCTCTCACGGAATTACATTTTATAATATGCGGCGTTTATGGCTCTCTCAGCCAAAAAAGGTTCCCTACCCCTGTTCTAGTGCGTCCTTGCTGGCTCTTGTTTTGAGCTTCATTCTTTGATGTGTTTTAAATTACGTGAATCACTGTTGCATGGTTCTGCCAGGTTCTTCGGGTTTGTGCTAAGCCAGGGGTAGGGAACCTTTTTGGCTGAGAGAGCCATAAACGCCGCATATTTTAAAATGTAATTCCGTGAGAGCCGTACAATATTTTTTTAAACTAAAAACAAGTAAATGTGTACATTTTATGAAGCCCAACACTTTTAAAGTACAATAAGTATCTGAATGCTTTTTAATAACATTGTTATGCTGTTGTTAACAATGATAAATAAAGTATTTCTTACCATTAATGTGACTTCTGGTGCTGCATAGTTTTGCTGATGGCCTTGTACAGTAGTCTGGTTGATATGTATTGAGGTTAAGCTGACCACCTGAATGACCAGCGACATCACCTCACCAAGCTGCTCGCCACAGATCTGAGCACAAAGCGCCTCCTGATGTAGGATGCAGTGAAAACTTAAAATGGGTCTCTTTTCCTGTTCACGAAGCAGTGCTACAAATCCTCTGTTTTTCCCCACCATGCACGGAGCACCATCAGTACACACTGAAATAAGTTTGTCCATCTGTAGATTTTTTTCTTTAGTGAACTCAGTGAAA
>JBBPBX010003262.1:47512-76957 GCA_038048925.1 Garcialebias charrua | reverse complement strand
ATTTTATGTAGTCAGTGATTAAATGATACTAATATTTTCGTTCATAACTGGCAAATAAACACACGCACCTATACTGTATATGTATGCTGTGTGTGCGCGTTTATTTCTATCTATCTATCTATCTATCATATATCTATCTATCTATCTATCTATCATATATCTATCATATATCTATCTATCTATATCTATCTATATCTATCTATATCTATCTATATCTATCTATATCTATCTATATCTATCTATATCTATATCTATATCTATATCTATATCTATATCTATATCTATATCTATATATATATAATATATATATATATATATATATATATAATATAGGTGTGTGTGTGTGTGTTCATAAATGAACCCTAATGTTTGTATACTGTACTTTTACTTTCAGATGGGCTTGACGAGAGTGTGGAGCTGTCAACACCACCAGTCACATGCAGCATGACTGTTGGAATGTGGATTGACATAATGTCAGAACAAACCAACGACCTTATTCTATGGTTGCCCCGTGAAACAATTAAAGCAACATGTTTTGCAGAAAGCTAAAAACTTGGACTCCAGAAGTGAATCATACATGCAAATAACACTGTGAAATATTTATTGGCTGTTTCTCCCTCTGGAATAATCATGTTTATTTCAGATGCTTATGGTGGTAAATGCAGTGACAGGTATATAACACAGAACTCTGGGTTTCTGGACTATCTGCGTGCTGGAGATGAGGTGATGGGTGATCGTGGTTTCACAGTGAGGGACCTGCTGCAAGAGCTATGGTGTCAATTTAATCATTCCAGCATTCACACGCAAAGGATGCCAGCTTATTTCAAGTGAGAAGTGAGAAGACATTAAATGTAAACATTTTTCTCAAGTACTGGTGTACTTACTGTAAACGTAACACAACTCTTAACATGTTTTTTTAAAGGATATGTTAACTATATTACATTAGAAAAGTATTTGCTAAAATGATTAATTTGTTATGTACAATAGTTGACTGTTAACCTTCTTACAAGGTTAGTTTTTTGTGTGCACTATATCAGTTAATTTTGGATTAAACTACTGTTTCTATCTAAATGTCACTTTTGTCATTATCAAGTTTTTAAAGATCGTTTCCTGTCTATTTCATTATTTGTTTTCATTTACTGTATTTTATTAAAAGTTCTCAAGGTGCTTCATTTGTGAATCAGTAAAGTCTTTGTCAAAAGAAATGTCAAGCTCCAGGTGCTCAGTTGGTGTCCAGATAAACATCTTGCAGCTCAAAAGTCCAAAGCAACATCATTGTTAGCTGGACCTGGAGATGTGGAGTTTTAATGCTTAGACTGGGCTTTATGTTTGTTTAAATAAAGTGTCCCACCTCTCTTAACATAACAGGACCAACCTTGTTAATGTGAAGATACTAATAAGCTTCAGAGCTTTTCAGATTGCTCATCGCTTCGCCATCTGAAGCAACTGTCAAAGTAGCTAAGTATGCTAGTAGCTAAGTATGCTAGTAGCTAAACATACTAGTCTACGTTATTTTCGGCCACTTCTTCAAGTCGTCCTCCCACCCCTCAACAGCTGTAGGTAGCGGTAAAACAATATCTCTACATTTGAGTTGTGATAGTTTGTGTTCCCACATATTTTATGACCTAAAACCTCTGACGAAAACCGGTTAGCGCGTTGCTAGCGTGTAACAAAAGTGCCGGTTCTGACTTTCGGCGGAAGTCGTTCACATAATTTGCGCAAGGCATCATGGGGCGTAGGAATAAGGTGGATAGTTTCAATGGGTTTGGCGCCATCTAGTGGCCATAAAAAAGACTGTCACGGCAGCGCGTATTATACACCGAAGCGTATTATCTACGGGTTTTTTTGATTCATTTCCAAAAATTGGCCAAAGCGTATTATACACCGGAGCGTATTATACACCGGAGAATACGGTACATACTTTGTACTATTTTAGCCATTCATATAAACAAAGCATACATCTCATTAGGAGATGGGTACCATGACTGTCACAGGAATTTTAGTCAAGGTCAAGGATGTTTGTCACCAACTAATGTACAGCCCATGAACCGTGTGTTTGATTTAACAGAGAGTGGAATGAGGAGTTGCTTTGATACTGCATGTGCACCTGATAACACCAAGGACACCTCCGAGTCCGAGCTGGGGAGCTGAGGTGGTCGTGAGCTGTAGTAGCTGATAAGCATGCATTATAATAATAATGTCACATTTTTGTCATCTGTGTATGTTTCCCATACAAGACGAAATTCATCTCTGCATTTAACCCAACCACCACCAGGTGGTGCAGTGGGCAGCCATAGAAAGCGCCCGGGGAGACAATCCTGGCACAATGTCAGGTTCCGATTCTCATGACGGGGCTTTAAGCATGTAACTCTGATCATCTGTATAAACCTGTGTTGACCTCTGCCCATGCAATGAAAACTGGCTTTAAAAAAAAGTCTGTCATGTGTGGCTCCTTTTAAGTAAAATAATGAGATGATATTTTATCCAACAATTATTTTCCCCCTAACTTACACTTTCTAAAATATTCAACTTTAAATTTTGTCCCTCTCAAATACACAGAGATCTCTGAGCAGTCTGAAATCTGCTTCAGCAAATGTTCTATTTTTGTTTTTTGCTTTTCGATTGTTGCTAGCTTTTTGCCGTTTTTAACTTTTAGCTAGTGCTGTGCCCTACTAGCTTTTAGCTGGTATGCTGCAATTTTGAGCCTTAATTTATTTCTGCTTTTTAAGCAAACTCAGCACTCAGAAGTCACAGCATTAATAATTGCATTGCAGTTTTTTTTATAGCAGGAATGTTTTTGAAATAATTTCTAGTTCTTACAAAAACATTAGCTTTTGTAAGTTCAAACAAAATAACCTTTAGCTATGGAACAAGCTCTTTTGTTGAGATGAGATAAATCTGATAAACAAGTAATTATTTTGAGGTAATGGAAAATAATTTCTAGGGATGTTCTTCCTTGACTTTTGTACAAATGGAATACCAAACTGCTGCTTGTTACCTTTTTGTAAAGACATTTAAAACATGGATACAGGTAGTCCCCGACTTACGAGAGAGTTCCATTCCTGCGAGGTGCTCGTAAGACGAAATCTCGTATGTCAGAACACGAAACACGCGTTGCTCGTAAGTCCGGATTTTCGGTCGTTAAGTCGGAAAATTTATGCTAGCGCTACTACGAACACTCGTTTTTCAACACAAACGTACATACTGGTTCATAAACATGCTCAGAAACTTGTTTACAAACTGTTAGCTAACACACTTTCATCTAAAAACACATACCAGTGCTGTATTTTCTGTATGTTCTGTACAAATTTACTGTTCGTTAGTCAGCTCGTTTGAGTCCGGAACCTCGTATGTCGATGCGCTCATAAGTCGGGGACCACCTGTATGTTACTGAAATGGGATAATCACCGTTAAGAAAATTTAAATACATTTTAGTTATTTTACATCAGTTTTTCAAAACCTGGTAAAGAAAACCACATTTGTCGTTTTTGGTATTCTGTTAAATGCTGAAACTCCGATTAGTTATGTTTAGGTTTTCATACCGGTGATGGTAGAGAGGCAGGTGAAGGCCTGAGTGCCTGAGATCTCAACACAAACCACATAGTGGCTGCAGGCCTCCAGAGCAGTGAAGCGGTGGTGGTTTAGGGTGGTAGTATCTACAGAGAGTGGGCTGTAAGACCCCAGTTCTCTGTGGAACAGGGTCACACTGTGCAAGTAGAGCTCGTATGGATTATCCTCCGTCCAAGAAACGAGTAGGGAAGCGGTACTCCTGGACACCAGTTTGACAGGAAAACGTAAAGTGTGCCCTTAAAGAAAAACAAACCAAAAAACAAAGTCATTTAAGTGGTTAGGTGTACAGAGATAATTCAACATAAACCATGATTTCAACAGAAGCCAACACATTCCACTCCACATCAAGTATATTGACTGAATGTTGCACCCAGTTTGTTAGATGTAAAACAAAAACTATCAAAGACCCAAGGTTTCTTGAAGAAAAGTTGGGTTAGCGTTTAAAACAAGATTGTCTTAAACAGAACGTTACGTGCATTTCATTAGCACTAAACATTTGTGTGGGAGCTCAGTCTCATCTCCCACAACACCAAACTGCGCCTGAGTATCTAAAACTGACAGCCATTTTAATTTTTGTTTCAAAAGGTCAGTTGGCAATGGTGGCCATCTTGAATCAAGTTACCGGGTAATCAGTTATGGATGTACAAACCGGATTCCAAAAAAATTGGGACACTAAACAAATTGTGAACAAAAACTGAATGCAATGATGTGGAGGTGCCAACATCTAATATTTTATTCAGAATAGAACACAAATCACAGATCAAAAGTTTAAACTGAGAGAATGTATCATTTTAAGGGAAAAATATGTTGTTTCAAAATTTCATGGCGTCAACAAATCCCAAAAAAGTTGGGACAAGTCCATTTTTACCACTGTGTGGCATCCCCTTCTTCTTACAACACTCAACAGACGTCTGGGGACAGAGGAGACCAGTTTCTCAAGTTTAGAAATAGGAATGCTCTACATTCATGTCTAATACAGGCCTCTAACTGTTCAATCGTCTTGGGCCTTCTTTGTCGCACCTTCCTCTTTATGATGCACCAAATGTTCTCTATAGGTGAAAGATCTGGACTGCAGGCTGGACATTTCAGTACCCGGATCCTTCTCCTACGTAGCCATGATGTTGTGATTGCTGCAGAATGTGGTCTGGCATTATCTTGTTGAAAAATGCAGGGTCTTCCCTGAAAGAGATGACGTCTAGATGGAGCATATGTTGTTCTAGAACCTGAACATAGTTCTCTGCATTAATGGTGCCTTTCCAGACATGCAAGCTGCCCATGCCACAAGCGCTCATGCAACCCCATACCATCAGTGATGCAGGCTTCTGAACGGAGCGTTGATAACAACTTGGGCTATCCTTGTCCTCTCTGGTCCGGATGACATGGCGTCCCAGTGTTCCATAAAGAACTTCAAATCGTGACTCATCTGACCACAGAACAGTCTTCCATTTTGCCACACTCCATTTTAAATGACCCCTGGCCCAGTGCAAACGTCTGAGCTTGTGGAGCTTGCTTAGAAATGGCTTCCTCTTTGCACTGTAGAGTTTCAGCTGCAACGGCGGATGGCACGGTGGATTGTGTTCACTGACAATGCTTTCTGGAAGTATTCCTGAGCCCATTCTGTTATTTCCTTGACAGTGGCATTCCTGTTTGAGGTGCAGTGATGTTTAAGGGCCTGGAGATCACGAGCATCCAGTAGAGTTTTACAGCCTTGACCCTTACGCACAGCGATTGTTCCAGATTCTCTGAATCTTTTGATGATGTTATGCACGGTTGATGATGATAACTTAAAAGTCTTTGCAGAAGTTTATTGAAACACTAGCATAAAATAGCAATGTCACAAGATCCATTTCCATCCAGTGTTGCATTAATTTTTCACAAAGATCTTGCATTGATGACTAGGCACTAGGCATGATGGGTGCATCACTTCACCTGCCTCTCTTCTTACCCTGATGTGCCCATCACTCTGGAACAGGGTAAATCTGGACTCATCAGACCACATGACCTTCTTCCATTGCTCCACAGTCCAATATTTATGCTCCCTAGCAAATTGAAGCCTTTCTTTTCCAGTTTGCCTCACTGATTAGTGGTTTTCTTAAGGCTACACAGATGTTCAGTCCCAATCTACTGAGTTCCCTTCACATTGGGAGTGTGGAAATGCTCTTACTTTCACTATTAACCATAGCCCTGAGTGCTATTGTTTTTTTATTCCATGTGATTTCATGAAATAATAATAATAATAATAATAATAATAATAATAATAATAATAATAATGAATTTAATTTTTAATGCACTTTTCATTAATAAAAATCTCAAAGTGCAAATATTTAAGTGATCGCCGATCACAATCATTCAGGATTTTTTTCTTGCCACATTTCTTCCTCGAAGACGATGGGTCTCCACTATCAATCCAATTTTTAATGCATTGGGACAGTTCTTAACCCAATTTTAGTAATTTCTACTTAGATGTTTTCTCTGCTTGATGCATGCCAATGATTTGACCCTTTTCAAACCGACATATTTTCCACGACCACGTGATATGTCTTTCAACATGGTGATTGAAGAAATGAGAAACAACTCATTGCACCAGTTGGCCTTAAGTAACTTTTGGTCAGCTGAAAGATAATTGCCCATCCAGTAATTATCCAATAGGAGGCTCATACATATTTTAGTTAAATCCACATGGATACGTTTGGCCAGGCAACTGGATACGTTTGGCCAGGCAACTGGATACGTTTGGCCAGGCAACTGGATACGTTTGGCCAGGCAACTGGATACGTTTGGCCAGGCAACTGGATACGTTTGGCCAGGCAACTGGATACTTTTTTTGGCCACGCAACTGGATACTTTTTTTGGCCACGCAACTGGATAATTTTGCAACTGGATACTTTTTTTGGCCATGCAACTGGATACTTTTGCAACTGGATACTTTTTTTGGCCACGCAACTGGATACTTTCGCAACTGGATACTTTTTTTGGCCACGCAACTGGATACTTTCGCAACTGGATACTTTTGGCCACGCAACTGGATACTTTCGCAACTGGATACTTTTGGCCAGGCAACTGGATACTTTTGCAACTGGATACTTTCGCAACTGGATACTTTTGCAACTGGATACTTTCGCAACTGGATACTTTTTTTGGCCAGGCAACTGGATACTTTCGCAACTGCAACTGGATACTTTTTTTGGCCACGCAACTGGATACTTTCGCAACTGGATACTTTTGGCCAGGCAACTGGATACTTTTGCAACTGGATACTTTTTTTGGCCACGCAACTGGATACTTTTGCAACTGGATACTTTTGCTTTTGGCCAGGCAACTGGATACTTTTTTTGGCCACGCAACTGGATACTTTTGCAACTGGATACTTTTGCAACTGAATACTTTTTTTGGCCACGCAACTAGATACTTTTTTTGGCCACTACTACCACTACCACTACTACATCATTGTATGTTCCCACACAATGGCAAAATTACTTATCTACATTTAACCCATCATACCTGGGATACACTCGGGTGGAGCAGTGGGCAGCTATGTTAGTGCCTGGGGAGCAATTTGAAGTTGCATCAAATGGTTGTTAAAACAGCACATTTACATGCTCCTATTGACTGTGGGATGTGGATACGTTTGGCCAGGCAACTGGATACGTTTGGCCAGGCAACTGGATACGTTTGGCCAGGCAACTGGATACGTTTGGCCAGGCAACTGGATACGTTTGGCCAGGCAACTGGATACGTTTGGCCAGGCAACTGGATACGTTTGGCCAGGCAACTGGCTACTTTCGCAACTGGATACTTTTTTTGGCCACGCAACTGGATACTTTCGCAACTTGATACTTTTGGCCACGCAACTGGATACTTTCGCAACTGGATACTTTTGGCCACGCAACTGGATACTTTCGCAACTGGATACTTTTGGCCAGGCAACTGGATACTTTTGCAACTGGATACTTTTGGCCAGGCAACTGGATACTTTTGCAACTGGATACTTTTGGCCAGGCAACTGGATACTTTTGCAACTGGATACTTTTTTTGGCCACGCAACTGGATACTTTTGCAACTGGATACTTTTGCAACTGGATACTTTTTTTGGCCACGCAACTAGATACTTTTTTTGGCCACGCAACTAGATACTTTTTTTGGCCACTACTACCACTACCACTACTACCACTACCACTACTACATCATTGTATGTTCCCACACAATGGCAAAATTACTTATCTACATTTAACCCATTATACCTGGGATACACTCGGGTGGAGCAGTGGGCAGCTATGTTAGTGCCTGGGGAGCAATTTGAAGTTGCATCAAATGGTTGTTAAAACAGCACATTTACATGCTCCTATTGACTGTGGGATGTATGTAGAACAGCCTGAAGGTTCAAGTAAGCTCAGATACAGATGACAAACTGGTTTGTAAAGTAAACAAGTCTGTAAGGTTTAAAACAATCAGGACACAACTGGAACAGGATGCTGCATGACCATTTAAGCAAAAAATGATTTTGTTCAAAATCCAGCAGATCACTTTGTGTATACAGTACTAAAACTGCAAATGAGCATATAGCTGTGATGTTTTGGGATGATGCTCTCATCATAGCAACAAGCAATGATCCTCTAATTAACAGTGTTAAAGAAATGCTGAAACCAAAGATTAAGATGAAAGATATGGGGACACAAAAAAAATTTGTGTATTAACTTTACACTGAGGGTGAAAGAAAGATGAACCAAAAAATGTAAATAATTAAAATACTTGACGTTTGATTGTAGCACAAGATGTACTCCATGTGAACAGAACTTAAATTGGTGTGAGAATCCAAGTGAGCTTGTAGGAAGTTTGATCTGTGTTATGACATGCACAAGGCCTGATCTCAGTTGGCTTGTAAGTAAACTTTCACAATATTGATCACAACCAAGAGAATGTAACCTGATAACAGCTAAGCATGTAGAGATACTTGAAGGGGGACAATGGATAACCGCTTATGTTATAAGAGAAGTGAGGAGAAACTTCAACTTGCGGCAGAGTGATGCAGATTGGGCAACATACCAAACTGACAGAAGGAGCACTACAGGTTTTTGTTTTAGCCTGAAAAAATTGACCTCTTATTTCATGGAAGTCAAAGATACAACAGTAGCTTTATCAGCATGTCAAGCAGAATATGGCACTGTTGACACCTCAGTCAATAGGAGCATGTAAATGTGCTGTTTTAACAACCATTTGATGCAACTTCAAATTGCTCCACAGGCACCAACATAGCTGCCCACTGCTCCACCAGAGTGTATCCCAGGTACGATGGGTTAAATGCAGATAAGTAATTTTGCCATTGTGTGGGAACATACAATGATAACACATAGCACATTATTATTATTATTATTATTATTATTATTATTATTATTATTATTATTATTATTATAAACTGCCTGGCCAAAAAAAAGTCTCCACCTGGATTTAACTAAAATATGTATGGGCCTCCTATTGGATAATTACTGCATGGGGAATCATCTTTCAGCTGACAAGTTATTTAAGCCCAATTGGTGCAATGAGTTTCTCATTTCTTCAATCACCATGTTGAAAGACACTGCACTGGCAGAAACAACACAGGAGAGTGTGCATCTTGAACAGTTGTTGAATGGACATAAGACTGTAAATGCATGCCATTGACATGTCTCACTTGTAAAAGAGTCCCCGAGGCTCACTGGGATTAACCTGTCTAAATAAAAGGTTGAATTAATATTTGAGGACAATCAAGGAGCAATTAGCCTGGTCAAAGAACCTCGTACGTCGTCAAAGATGCAGCGTATTGATATCAAGTATTTTGTTAGGTCTGCACTTAATGATGGCAGGATAGCGATTGTTTATTGTTCAACAGGAGATAAGGTTGGATATTTTCACTAAACCTGCTACAAAAAGTTAAAACTTTAAACTACTGTATGCTATATGTTCGGTATGTAAAACCAGGGATTTTAAAGCTGGACGCAAAATTGTTGAATCAAATTTGTGTAGTGAAAGAGCAAGTGAGGGTGTTGACATATTGATGGTGTGTTTTTATAATGTGTACTCTTCAATAGGCCCGTCATGATAAATTTTGCTGGGCAATTAATTGTCTCAGAAATTATTGCGATAAACTATAATATTGTTTGAAATTTGGCAATAATTCGTAATTTGACAATAATTAGTAATTGTCAAATTTAAAGAAGAAATCTAGGTAAAAATGTTTTGCATGTAGTACCTTTTTGACTACCGAATGGCAGTATAAGATTACTTGAAACGAAGGATGGATAGTACGGGAATGAGCAGCGTGTCTCTAAGGAAAATAGGAGGGAGGCCCCTTGATGTGACATGGGCCGTCTCTCCTTGTTTTCGGTTCTCCAAATGGCGGATGCTTGATGTGGTTTGAGCTCTTTAGCACAATGTCTTTCACACAAAGCTTTTAATAAAAAAAATTAAAACAGTAAAGTTCTCAGCTTCCTTTTACAGAGAAAAACAACTTTTTATATGAAGGCACGGATTTCAACCGTGAATTTTGGAGCTTTGACAAGACTTTTTTTCTCCGGAGGTTGGCCTGTTAGCTTAGCTCGTAGCTTAGCTTCTCAGCTTAGCTTAGCTCGTAGCTTAGCTTCTCAGCTTAGCTGCTGAAGAGCACCGGAGTTGAGCCTTTTGTCATCCAATGTCTTCAGAAAGAGACACGAAGAAACAAAGCTGATAAATGAAAATGAGGTTGATCATTTTCATTTATCATGTGATTAATTGATTTCTTGTCTATCAAGACAGGCCTACTCTTTACTGACATCATTGTGGGACTATATAAGATGCAAGATTTGTGCACAGCTGAGACTGATAAAATGGGGGAGGTGGCTTTATCTCGTGGTGCAAACAAATATTTTTGAGTTGTGTGATTTTCTCCAACTTATCCTGAACTTATGACAGCGCCAACACTTTATACATGATGTTGGTAAAAGTACCGGTACACAGTATACTGCAGACAAACTATCTACACTTGGACTAAGCCCCTCTATTTGTAACTGGGTACTAGACTTCTTAACAGACAGACCACAGTCCGTGAAGATCCACAACTTCTCCTCCTCCACCATAACCCTCAGCACTGGCTCTCCTCAGGGATGTGTGCTGAGCCCCCTTCTGTTCACTCTGCTCACATATGATTGTACAGCCACACTTCCAGGCTGTCATATTGTTAAGTTTGCAGATGATACAGCGGTGGTGGGATGCATCACAAACAATGATGAGTCCAGCTACAGACAGGAGGTGGAACACCTGGAGAGCTGGTGCAAAGAGAATAATCTTCACATGAATGTGAAGAAGACAAAGGAGATGATTGTGGACTTCAGAAGGAACAAACACACCCATGCCCCACTGAAAATAGGTGGGTCTGCAGTGGAAGTGGTCTCCAGCTACAAATACTTGGGTGTACACATGAATGATAACCTCAGCTGGAGCAACAACACCACCAGCCTGATCAAGAAAGGTCATCAGAGACTCTACTTCCTCAGACGGCTGAGACGAGCTGGTCTGAGCAGCCCAGTCCTCACCTCCTTCTACAGGTGTGCAGTGGAGAGCGTCCTGTGCTCCAGCATCAACGTGTGGCATGGAGGCTGCACAGTTGAAGAGAGGAAAGCTCTGCAGAGAGTGGTGAAGGCTGCACAGAAGTCTGTTGGAGTCAGTCTCCCCACAATCACAGACATTTATACCTCCAGATGCAGGAAAAGAGCCACCTGCATCATGAAAGACCTCACTCATCCAGCACACTCACTCTTTGCCCCACTCCCCTCAGGACGGAGGTTGAGGAGCATCAAGTGTAGAACCACTAGACTGAGGAACAGCTTCTACCCTGAGGCTGTTAGACTCATGAATAAATAAAAATAAAATAAAAAATAAACACTGCAAAATATCACATCATACTGATGCTGATCTGTTTTCTTGTTGCTGTGTTCATCTGTGTTCATCTGTGACCATCTGCTCATACAAACTCATGTTCGTGCTGCTGTTTATTCCCACTATATTAGGCTTAGTGTATTACTAGTTGATGTTTTTCTTAGTTAGTTCTAGATGTTATTACTGTTTTTCTCTTTCATTTGTTGTTGGATGTAACTGGGACCTCGTGTACATAATCTCGTTTTCATCACATGTACCACATGCGGTGCAAATGACAATAAAGACTCTCTGACTCTGATACATGACCTTAGTAAAAGTATACTGTACAGTGTTCTCTAATGAAGCAGCATCAAGACCAACATCATTCTGAAGAAACAGTTTGAACTTTTCCATTTACCATATTTTCTGGAATATAGGTCGCACCGGAATATAGGTCGCATTGTCCAATTATTGCCAAAAAATTTGAAAAAAATCCATATATAGGTCACATCTGAATATAGGTCGCACCTACGTCAAAATGTGGACCGTGTTTAGCTCTGCTGCAAATGTCTGCCACAGGAGCGCACAGCAAGGCTTTTAAGAAGATTAACACTTAAAAACAATTGTTTGATAAAAATTATAGCAAATATGTGTCTGAGCTGAACTTTTCTTTAATAAATGAACGTAATTGTGAAATGAGCTGGATTTAAAAATTTGTTTCGCTACGTCTGATGAAACAAAACGTGCACGCGCAGCACCAGACATGCAGTAGCAGCGAACAGACCTGCATGTACCGGTATTTTAATTTTAGCAGGATAAACACCTAAAAATATATATTTGTTAGCTGACATTATTGTAAGAGTTGTGTCTCAGTTTAATTTTTGTTAATAAATGATTAAAAATCAGCTTATTTTATAAAAAGCCATAAATAGGTCGCAGGGCATGCAAAAATGATAAAAAGCCGCGACCTACCAGTATATTCCGGAAAATACGGTAATTTTAGAGGTGTTGTCAGATGCATTTAAATAGATGTAGCACAGGAAGTACTTTAAACAGTATAAATGTACTTTATTTTTAAGTTTGCCAGACTAAAAGAAGCCTTGTTGCTATCAATCATGTCGCCAGCGACCAGTATCCATCTTGCCCCCCGGTGTGGAAAACAGTGAAGCGAGGCTGCGTTAAACAACACCTCCGCCCGCTTGCTCGAGCAGCTGAGAGTGACGTAACTGGCAGCGTTCCAGTACGTGCAGCATTGTTTAACGCCAGATCAATTACTAATAAAACTTTTATATTAAGTGATTTGATCTCAACTCATCGTCTGGATCTGTTTTTGATTACTGAAACCTGGCAGAAAATAGGAGACAACAGCTCCTTTTCTGAACTCCTCCCAAATGGCTACTCCCACCTGAGCGCTCCGCGTGGGGCTGGAAAGGGAGGGGGCCTGGCTGCTGTGTTCAGTGATGCATTCAAGTACCGTTTGTTGCCTCAGAAAAATTATTCCAGTTTTGAAAGCATGTTTTTTGTGCTGGAATCTGCTAAACCTATTTTGTGTGGCGTTTTTTATAGGCCCCCACAATACAATAAAAACTTTGTCAGTGAGTTTTCAGAACTACTGGCGGACTTGCTACCAAAGTTTGACTCTTGGCTTTTCTGTGGAGACTTCAACGTGCACACCTGCTGCCCAAGTAATCAGCTTGGATGTGAGTTTCAGAACCTCCTGGACTCTTTTAACCTGTCACAGTCGGTCTCGGGGGCCACACACACACTGGGTCATACACTGGATTTAATTATCTCCCACGGCCTACAAATACCTGCTGTGGAGATCCTGGACACCTGTATCTCAGACCATTTTCCCATATTATTTGAATTTTTCACCACTCCTGCACCAAAGGCTATTCTCCCAGCACGTTTCTGCCGCTCCATCAACCCATTAACTCCAAATGAGTTTACTGATGCCTTTAAGAGCACTGAATTCTGCTCTGCTGTCAGTCTGGACCCATCTCTACATCCTGAGGACTTCATCACCTCCTTCCATCACACCTGCACAACGATCTTGGACTCCATCGCTCCTCTCAAACAGGCATCTTCAAAAAACAGACCATCACCATGGCTCAACGAAACGACGCGAGCTCTTCGACAACGTTGCAGACAAGCAGAGCGAAAATGGAAGCGTGACCGGCTTCATGTATCTCAGGGAATACTGAGAGACTGTCTCTGTGAGTATGATAACGCTGTGAAACAGGCCAAGTCACAGTACCTCTCCAACTTAATCTCCACCAGCTCCAACCGGCCGAGGACGCTTTTCAGCACACTCCAGTCTGTCATCAATCCATCTGTCGATGTTCTGAAAACTGCCACACAGTCTACCTGTGATGACTTTCAGAGCTATTTTGTCAACAAAATAGACTCTATCAGGCAGAACATTGTCAGTTCATCCAACACCATCCTGTCATGTACCTCTACAATAACCACTGCTGTTTTTGACCAGTTTGATCTCGTCTCACTGCCTCAACTCACCAAGGTGGTTCAGCAGATGAAACCAACAAACTGTTCTCTGGACATCATTCCCTCTAAAATGTTCAAACAATGCTTTGATGTAATTGGTCCTTCTGTTTTGTCATTTATCAACAGCTGTCTAACTTCAGGTTATGTGCCATCTGCTTTCAAACATGCTGTGGTCAGGCCTCTTCTAAAAAAACCAGGCCTAGATCCTACAGCTCTCTCTAATTTCAGGCCAGTTTCCCATCTGTCATTTCTATCAAAGGTCCTAGAAAAGATTGTTTTTATTCAACTTCAATCTTTTCTAGAACTCAACAACCTGTTTGAAAAATTTCAGTCAGGTTTTCGAGCTCGTCACAGCACTGAATCTGCACTGCTCAAAGTACAGAATGACATTCTTCTGTCTCTGGATGCAAAAAACCCTGCTCTGCTGGTGATGTTAGACCTCTCAGCAGCTTTTGACACCGTCGACCATCAGGTACTAATCAACCGCTTGTCTCAGCAGGTTGGCCTCCAGGGAGCTGTGCTTGAGTGGTTCAAATCTTACCTGTCTGGGAGAACTTTCTCTGTCATGATAGGCGATCTGTCCTCCTCTTCATCAACCCCTCTGACCTCCGGCGTACCACAGGGATCTATTCTAGGGCCAGTCCTCTTCTCTCTTTACATGCTGCCATTAGGATCAATCATCACACGTCATAACCTGTCTTTTCACATGTATGCAGACGATTTACAAATCTATCTGCCAGTCACTCCCAACCCCTCACTCAGTTCAAACACTCTTGTCAACTGCTTAAATGACATTAAGCACTGGCTCTCTCAAAACTTCCTCCACCTAAACACAGATAAAACTGAATGCATTTTGTTTGGTGCACCTGATGACACCAGCAACATCCTTCCCTGTCCCAGTGTTGGTTTTCCCCTCCCCCACTTCAACTCGGTGGTCAGAAATCTTGGAGTGCAGTTTGACTCCAATTTAAAGTTTGATAAACAGATCAGTTCTGTTGTCAAGACCAGCTTTTTCCAACTCCGTCTGCTCTCCAAAGTCAAGTCATTTCTTAGTCGTGGTGATCTGGAGAAGGCCATCCATGCCTTTGTGACCTCCAGACTTGACTATTGTAATGCTTTGTATCTTGGCATTAATCAATCCTCCATCTCCCGTTTACAGCTTGTACAGAACTCTGCCGCGCGCTTTTTGACCAACACACGAAAATATGAACACATCACTCCTGTCCTGTCCTCTCTACACTGGCTCCCAGTTCAGTTCAGGATACAGTTCAAGTTGCTGCTGTTTGTTTTCAAAGCTCTGAATGGACTTGCTCCCCTCTACATCTCAGAACTTCTGAAAGTCCATCAGCCTGGCAGGGACTTACGATCTGCCAGTCAACACCTGCTGGAGGTGCCTCGCTCGAGGTACAAGCAATGGGGAGACCGGTCATTTTCTGTTGCCGGCCCAAAAGCCTGGAACAGCCTCCCCCTTGAGCTGCGTGCCACCTCTGATCTGACTCTGTTCAAAACCAAACTGAAGACCCACTTGTTCAAAAAAGCTTTCAGTGTGTAACTTTTATTATTTTGTATTTTAGTATGTAGCATCTTTATTTCAATTGCATTTTTATTTCACTTGTTCAAAAAAGCTTTCTGTGTGTAACTTTTATTACTTGTGTTATTTTAGTATGTAGCATTTTTTATTTCCATTGCCTTCTTTTATCGCTGTGGTTTCTTATTCTATTTTCATTGATCTATTGTTCCCGTTTATTTTTCTTTTTATCCTGTTAAGCACCTTGGTCAATGCAAGGCATTGTGGAAGGTGCTATACAAATAAAGTTTATTATTATTATTATTATTATATGTATTATATTTTTTACAACCACCATATCCATATCAGCCCAATCCCTAGATCTCTTGTCTGCAAATCTTTCAACTACCAGAAGTATTTCCTTATTGTCAATTTCTTGTAGAAACATAGTATCTTCACAGTTTTCAATCAAATAGTTCACATTACCATCAACACTTGGGATTGTATTTGCAAGATTTTGTCCTATATTCACAAAATGGTTATTAAATTCATTTACAATTTCATTTTCATCTTGCAATTCTTCATTGTCATTCTTGAAAAATTGTGACAAGCTTGTATTATTTTTAGGATTTTTCAAAACACTGTTCAAAACTCTCCAAGTTCCCTTCATATCACCATTTGTTTTATGTAATAAATCACTTTAAAATTCTCTCTTTTGTCTTTTTATAATTCCTGTTAATTTGTTCTTGTATTTTTTATATTTAGTCTCCACCTCAGGAGTTCTGCATTTCAAGAAACAAGAATACAGACAGTTTTTTTTCTTGCATGCATTTCTTAAACCTGTCGTCATCCATGGTTGATCTATAGAACGTGTTCTTGTACGTATTGTGTTTTTGCTGGGGATGCACCGATCCACATTTCTTACTTCTGATCTGATCCTGGTTAGCCTGGTTGAAACCAGACCCTTGTCCTTCACTTCGCTTTGGACTAGGGTCTGGCATTTCTCCCATAGAAAACGATTTCTCCGGCAGATTTTTGAATGGACCAATCAGAGAACAGAAGGCGGAGTTTTGTTAGTTTAGCCTGGCGAGGCCAGGCTATTCAGATAAATTGCTCAGAAACCACTCGGTGGATATTTTTTCTGCCACCAGTGTGTAATTATATGTCTCTAATTTACTGACTGTTGGCCTAGATTAAACATTTGAGATAAAATTCGATTTTTTATCATTTATTTTCGTAGCGCACCCGATGCTGTTTGGAAAATGTCAAACCGAAACTAGTTAAATCCAGCAGATTTGACCATTTCGTGAATTGATTTGGGAACTGTTAAGCTCAGGAGCATGTCTGATATAACGTCAGCTAAGAAATATATTTTTTATCAGCTGAGAAATAATAGTTTTACCTTGTTTTTCATGAAAATTCCTTCGTGGCGGCAGCCATCTTGAATGACGACGTCAGTCGACGTCGTTCAAAACTCCGCCTTCTGCTCTCTGATTGCTCAGGAACACTTCTGATATAACGTCAGCTAAGAAATATATTTTTTATCAGCTGAGAAATAATAGTTTTACCTTGTTTTTCATGAAAATTCCTTCGTGGCGGCAGCCATCTTGAATGACGACGTCAGTCGACGTCGTTCAAAACTCCGCCTTCTGCTCTCTGATTGGTCCGGTCAAAAATCGGCCGGAGAAATCGTTGTCTATGGGAGGAATCCCAGACTGTGCAGTGAAGGGAAATGAGAATTGAGCGGAGCTGTGCAGGAAGGCGAGGGCCAGGCTAGATCCTGGTGCTTAAATCTGGGTATCGACCGATACCGATACTTTTCCGATCCGATACTGTTCAAGTATATGAGTTTGTATAATACATTTTTGAACTGAGATCATTCATTTTAACAATGTGTGCGTTACACCTAATAAAGACACTCTGGGCCTTACAACAGGAAACTCACAAACTTTAACAGCATACAAGAGGCAGGTCTATACCACACACAACCTTCTCACTCATGGTACAGCTAGAAAACTAAAATACCGCTAAGCATTATGGGAAAGACAACAAAATCCACTCCCATAGTGGTTAAGGGGAATGGACTGTGTTGTCTTTCCCATAATGCTTAGCGTTTTTTTTTTAGTTTTCCAGCTTTAGGTGCAGCTGGCAAACTAAAATACCGCTAAGCATTATGGGAAAGACAACAAAATCCACTCCCATAGTGGTTAAGGGGAGTGGACTGTGTTGTCTTTCCCATAATGCTTAGCGTTTTTTTAGTTTTCCAGCTTTAGGTGCAGCTGGAAAACTAAAATACAGCTAAGCATTATGGGAAAGACAACAAAATCCACTCCCATAGTGGTTAAAGGGAGTGGACTGTGTTGTCTTTCCCATAATGCTTAGCGTTTTTTTTGTTTTTCAGCTGCACCATGAGTGAGAAGGTTGTGTGTGGTATAGATGTGCCTCTTATGTGCTATGTAAGGTTGTGTGTTCCCTGTTGTGAGGCCCAGAGTGTCTTCATTGGGTTTAATTCACACAATGTTAAAATGGCAGTCACATAATATGGTGGAACACAAGTTCACTTTGAAGCTGGATTGGAAATATCGGTAGGTTGGATCCGATACTTAAAGTATGCTGGTATCGGATACCGATACGATATTGGATCGGATCGGCCCCATCCCTAGTTTTTGCACACAATTTTTTTGTACAAAACATCCAAGATATTCAAAAACTCATCATAAGATTTGTTTACATCAGTCATGTAAACATCTTTCCAGTTTTGTTTATTTAAGTCATATTTTAATTTATCTAATGCTTTTTGAGACATATTTATTACTATATTTCTTGTTTTTTTAATTGTTTGTGCAATACTATTTTCTATATTATAAATTGTGAAAATTGGTAAATGATCACTCAAATCGGCTATCAAAATACCACTTTTTATATTCTGATTAGTTAAGTTTGTGAAAATACTGTATTATCAGTTATTATGGAGCTATGTGTTGTAATTCTAGTTGGATTTGATATTAATGGAAATAAATTTGAACTGTACATTGCATGTACAGTATGAATGCATTAATATTGTTTGAATTAGTCTTATTTCCTAGGTCAATGTTGAAGTCACCACACAAAAAAAATTGTTTTGTTTCCGCTCTTTGCTAATAACTCCAGGATTTTATCAGAGAATAACTCCATATTTGATCCAGGAGATCGATATGCACCACTTATTATGATGTTTTTCTCTTTTCTATTTATTATTTCTATTGTTATCATTTCCATTAAATTGTCTACAACTATAGACATGTCGCTAATTAATTTACATTTTATTTCACTATGAATAGAGCAACTCCTCCACCTTTTTTTATTTATTCATATTCATATGAAGTCATATCCTTCTATATAAGCATGGTTTATATTTTCATCATTTAACCATGTTTCAGATAATGCTAATATTGTAAAGTTTTTGTTTAATTTCCTCAAAAAATCTGTTATCTTTGATATATTTGCATTTATACTTCTGCAGTTTAAGTGGATAATGGAGAGACCACCATCTGATACCTTAATTGCATTAAACTGTTCCTCATTATGGTATTTACTGTCTTTTGTTACAGGAAGTAGATTGTTTACAATTTCATCTTCAGTATTATATATTTTGAATTCTTATTCTTCACACATCATTGTCATTTAAAGTATTTGACCATCAGATTGTTTGTTATGTGAATGTTGTTAAGAATATTATTCTCTACTAGATTTATTTATATTTATCCAAGTCCTTCATTTCCTTATTATTTTCGCTTGTGATCCATCATGTTATTTTATCCAAATTTTACAATTTCTTGTCCATGTTGAAAATGGTTTTTTTTGTTGCTTTTTTAATAACCGTACCTCACGTGCAAGATTTCCATTTTTTTGGTTAAATGTTCATTTATATAAACATTTGTTCCCTGTAGGTTTTTTTTGCCTGCATTATTATATTGTTCCTTACTTTCTTGCTAATGAATCTCATAACTATAACCGGTTTAGATTTGTCCATTTTATTAGGAAGGGTATGACACAAAGAGATGTCCTCGTGACTTATGTCAATCTTCTTGGTCTGCAGAAAAGAGACCACCTGCTCTTCTAAGATCCGTTTGTCCTGTGGAGATGAATCTTCAGTAGTTTCTTCTCCAGATGTTGCTTTTGAAAATAATCGTTGTATCTCTAAACCAGTTATGACAAGATTGTTGTGTCTTGATAACTGTTCCAATTCATCAAGTCTTTCTTCAAGTTGCATTATTTTTTATCCTTGAGATTTATTTGTAGTTTCAATTGTTTAACTTCGTCAAACAACCCCATCAAAAGTTTCAGCTGGGATGCTATTGTTGCAATTTCTGTGCTCATGAAACTCAAGGATTTTTTAGCCTGAGTCTAAATGGTCCGTTTTTTTAAGTAGATTTAGCCATTACTCACTCCTTTCCGCTGGCAGCGGTCCAACAAGTTGTCAATCCAGAGCCTCTTCTCACCACAGATCAGCAAAACGTCGCAGGACCCACTCCAGAATATAATTCCTTCTAGCTCCAGACGCTCCAGGACATAACTGCAGCTGATCAGCTCCCACTGGAATGCAGATCCGAACGGCGACACTCTCCTGCACCGCCGCACCTCGTCCAGCAGCTCACGTCCGCGACGATGTACACCTGCCTCCAGTCCTCCACCAGTCCTCCGCCACCCAGCAGCCAGCGCCCACCGGATCCATCACACCTCGTTCAGCAGGCTAAACCCCATATCTCGACAGCCGAAGCTCACGTCCACGATGAGGTCCACCTGCCTCTCTAAATCCAGTCCGGCACCAGGCCTCCGCCACCCAGCAGCCCACGCCCACCGGATCCAAGGCTCAGGCCTTCAGTTCACGCTGCTCCGACCATCAGACATCCAGCCAGTAGGATACCAGCCCCTCCAAAAAATGACCATTCTAAAGAGACTAATCAGAGCTTTAGCTCACATTCATATAACGATGGGGCACACATTGGAGGCAATGAAGGGTTCAGTGTCTTGCCCATGGATACTTAGGCATGTGACTGCTGGTGGATTCCAACCCCCAACTCTTACATTAGAGGATGACTGCTCTAACCACTCAGGGATGGTAGATACTGGGATGGTAGATAGGAGGCTGTGTGGCAACATTAGGTTAGCTGGAACACGAGACTAAGCACAGCAACAGCAAAGATTGCTTACAAAAATGGAGAGGAGGATGGAGTTTGCCTGCCAGCTATCCACCAGTGCAGCAGAGAATAGGGCAGAAGTGGTGGAGCAGGAGAGTGACATGAAAAAGGCACATGACCAAGCAATGGAAACGGGCCCTTGAAAGGCTTGTACAGGCCAAAAAAACTTAAGAAAGGAGTTGTTATCAGCAAAATGCTCTTCTAAATGTGGTTTCTCTGGTTGGCTTGCTGCTGCTGTTGCTTGTTTATTTTTTTATTTAAATTTTTTTGACTAGCCATCTTTTTTGTGTATGTCCTAATTAAATTGGGATATGTTAATAAATGTATTTTTTATCTGAAACATGTTGTTTTTTCACTAAATCTAATTTTCTTCTTGGCGTAAACCAGAATGCTTAATTTGCATGTTAAAAATCTAAATCTTTTGGGGGGTGGGGGGGGGGTTGCTAGGGTTGTCACCTTTTCCATCCCTTGTGAGTTTGCAGGTATGAACTTTATCACAGGTGGTCCTTTGTTCAGAACAGAATAATTTAAAAAAAAATTCAGCATTTAATTTTTTTTGTAGTAATATGTTGGTGTTAATGTATATGCAGACAAGATGGCGATTGTGAGGGTAATGTGTGTGTGTGTGTGTGTGTGTGTGTGTGTGTGTGTGTGTGTGTGTGTGTGTGTGTGTGTGTGTGTGTGTTTTGAAGTAACATTGTGCTTAATGTACATGTGTTTCAGTGGTTCCTGCCTCTGTTTAGAGCTGATTTAAAGAAGAAGCTCCTCAAGACTGAAGGCCTGATGTGGACCAGCAGGACCCAGAGCCTCTTATCATGAAGTGGAAGAAAAGACCCTTGGACCAGTCTGTTGGGTGACCATCTCAATATGGAGGAGACCAATATCAGGTTTTTGATCACTACAGTTCCTTTAAAGAGTGAGAAGGATAGAAAAAACTTAACAGGCAGACACCCAGATTTAAAGACTCATAAAGACAGTTCCAGCTCTTCAAAGACTGACGTTAATAAGGACGATGAAGAGGATGGTGAAACGACCAATCCTGACTCTCTGCTAAAGAACTCATCAGACTCTAAATCAGAATGTGAAGACAGTATGAACAACAGGAAGGAGAGCAGGGCTCCTGAATCAGAGGTAAAAACGGTCAACAAATCTTTGAGCTGCTCTGAGTGTGGTAAACAGTATGTCAGTAACCTGACTCTTCAAAGACACATGAAAAGTCATTCAGGAGTGAAGTCTTCAAGATGTCTGCTTAATAAGAAATGTGTTGGAGAAAAGAAAAATGCAAAATCACACAGGAAAGTCCAGGCAAGGCCAAAATCAATAAGCTGTGATGACTGTGGTAAAAGATTTACTTTCAACTCAAGTTTAATCATACACACGAGAGTCCACACAGGGGACAAACCTTTTCCTTGTGAACTTTGTGGACATAGATTTAGTCGGAAGGAACATTTAAACTCACACATGAGAGTCCACACAGGAGACAAGCCATTTCCTTGTGATCTTTGTGGACGTAGATTTACTCATGAGACAAGTTTAAACGCACACATGAGAGTCCACGCTGGAGACAAGCCATTTCCTTGTGAACTTTGTGGGCATAGATTTACTCATGAGACAAGCTTAACAAGACACATGACAGTCCACGCTGGAGACAAACCTTTTCCTTGTGAACTTTGTGGACAAAAATTTAGTCGGAAGGCACATTTAGACACACACATGAGAGTCCACACAGGAGACAAGCCGTTTCCTTGTGATCTTTGTGGTCATAGATTTACTCACAAGACAAATTTAGACACACACATGAGAGTCCACACAGGAGACAAACCGTTTTCTTGTGAACTTTGTGAACAAAGATTTAGTCAGAAAATACATTTAAACATTCACATGAGAGTCCACACAGGAGACAAGCCGTTTCCTTGTGAACTTTGTGGACAAAGATTTAGTCTGAAGACACATTTAAACCGACACACGAGAGTCCACACAGGAGACAAACCGTTTCCTTGTGAACTTTGTGGACAAAGATTTAGTCAGAAGTCGAGCTTAAAAACACACATGAGAGTCCACACTAGTGCATTAACAGAGTAGCCGAGTTTTCGACAGCTCGAGTGCTTTGACTTCTATCGAGGCTTTTTTGTCCAACTCGGGTACCCGTAGTGACGTCACATTTCACATTTCACAGCGCGCGGGGCAGCTTTTAGCTTTTAGTAGACGCTACAAAATGGATTCCTGTGTGCGCACGGATGTTAATGGAGCAGGCCGTCTTGTCAAAAAGGTAAAACAGTTTATAATTTTATAAAATGCGCTACTTCGTGTTGACTTTCTTTGTAGTAGATTGTGACAGCAGAGGGCAGTGTTGCAATGCAGGTCCCATATTATAACACGGCCGAAACGGCTTCCTTTCTCTCGTTTCACAAACAAAAAAAAACAAATATTCATCTCTCTAGAGCTACCAAAAATCTATAAACACAATCTCTAAAAGTAAACCTAAATTGCACAGCTGCAGGCGGTGGTACGGTGTGGCTGTGGCCCCATTTGTTTTTAAGTTTCGGTTTTCATCGCTTATACTTTCACTTTTAATATTATTAATATAACTAATAGTTTTGTTTTTCCTGTGACTTATGTGCAGTATGATAAATAATAGGAGCATAATAAATGCTCCCAATGCTTTGTTGGTCTTTTTTTTCTTTTTGTAAAGACGTTTTTAGGCATTTATATTTATTTATTTATTTTGCATCGTAAGACACTGTGACGTCATCGGCTACTCGAGCGTCGTTCGAGTTCTTTTATGTTAATGTCGAGGTTAAAAATTATGTACTCGTTCAACCCCTAGTCCACACAGGAGACAAACCTTTTCCTTGTGAACTTTGTGGACAAAGATTTAATCAGAAGGCACATTTAAAATCACACATGAGAGTCCACACAGGAGAAAAGCCATTTCCTTGTAATTTTTGTGGACATAGATTTAGTCATAAGACAAGTTTAAACTCACACATGAGAGTCCACACAGGAGTGAAAACTTTCTGACAGAATACAAACCGGATTTCAAACAAGTTGGGACACTGAACAAATTGTGAATAAAAACTGAATGCACTGATGTGGAGATGGCACGTGTCAATATTTTATTCAGAATAGAACACAAATCACAGATCAAAAGTTTAAACTGAGAGAATGTATCATTTTAAAGGAAAAAAATGTTGATTCAAAATTTCACAGTGTCAACAAATCCCAAAAAAGTTGGGACAAGTCCATTTTTACCACTGTGTGGCATCCCCCCTTATTCTTCCAACACTTGACAGACGTCTGGGGACAGAGACCAGTTTCTCAAGTTTAGAAAAAAGAATGCTCTCCCATTCATGTCTAATACAGGCCTCTAACTGTTCAATCATCTTGGGCCTTCTTTGTTGCACCTTCCTCTTTATGATGCGCCAAATGTTCTCTATAGGTGAAAGATCTGGACTGCAGGCTGGACATTTCAGTACCCGGATCCTTCTCCTACGTAGCCATGATGTTGTGATTGCTGCAGAATGTGGTCTGGCATTATCTTGTTGAAAAATGCAGGGTCTTCCCTGAAAGAGATGACGTCTAGATGGGAGCATATGTTGTTCTAGAACCTGAACATAGTTCTCTGCATTAATGGTGCCTTTCCAGACATGCAAGCTGCCCATGCCACAAGCGCTCATGCAACCCCATACCATCAGTGATGCAGGCTTCTGAACGGAGCGTTGATAACAACTTGGGCTATCCTTGTCCTCTCTGGTCTGGATGACATGGCGTCCCAGTGTTCCATAAAGAACTTCAAATCGTGACTCATCTGACCACAGAACAGTCTTCCATTTTGCCACACTCCATTTTAAATGACCCCTGGCCCAGTGCAAACGTCTGAGCTTGTGGAGCTTGCTTAGAAATGGCTTCCTCTTTGCACTGTAGAGTTTCAGCTGGCAACGGCGGATGGCACAGTGGATTGTGTTCACTGACAATGCTTTCTGGAAGTATTCCTGAGCCCACTCTGGTATTTCCTTGACAGTGGCATTCCTGTTTGAGGTGCAGTGATGTTTAAGGGCCCGGAGATCACGAGCATCCAGTAGAGTTTTACGGCCTTGACCCTTATGCACAACGACTGTTCCAGATTCTCTGAATCTTTTGATGATGTTATGCACGGTTGATGATGATAACTTAAAAGTCTTTGCTATTTTACGCTGGGTAACACCATTTTGGTATTGCTTAGGGATGTAACGGTACACGTGGGTGTACCTAACCGTTTCGGTATGGTACGTTCGGTCCACCTGCGTACCGTTTCGGTTATTTTTTAACTCATTGAACGTTAATATATGTGCCGCGGAACAAAATTTCCTGGACGCGTTTCAGCACGGAGCTATTATCGCGCAACACGCGCATCATTTAACGGTTAGCTTCTCGCTGCTGTCTCCTGTTTGGGAACGTTATGGCTTTCTTGTTAAAAGACGAGCGCACATTCAAAGCTGTGTGTGTGGACGTTGTTTCATGAAGACTGGATCTGCAGCAGCAACACGTCTAACGTGAACGCGCTTGAAACTACGTCATCCGAACATGAATGAAGAAAAGAGCTTGTTGCAAACTGCGTTAACAGCAGCTGCATTTAAACAACTTCATCAGGTAAATCGGATCGGTCCAGAGCAATAACACAAACTGTAGGAGTTTTTAAAGCTCTGAATCTAAGTCTGAATGTTGTTTTATGCGAAGGCTTTAAAGTTCTTGATCTTCGCTATGAACATCCATCACTCAAAAAGTTCAGAACTTATAGTGCCGTCGCTGTGGCGCAGAGAGATAAGCGGGCGCGCACATATGCTTGAGGCTTTCGCCTCTCCACAGGCGTCGCGGGTTCACGTCCCAGACCCGACGAGCTCCTTTCTGTGGTGTCTCCCCCCCTCTCCACCGTTTCGCCCTCTCCAGAAAATGTAAAAAATATTTAAAAAAAGTTCAGAACTTTATGAAAAAACTAAAACTGATATTGTCAACAAGCCCTGGAGCTGATTAAATTCCTGATGATGATGATGAGTGAGAGATTCAACCGTTCAAGAAGAGGTATTGTTCTTTTATTATTATTTTGACACCTGGTGCTCACTTCATGAATGTGAAACCTCTCCTGAAAAAAAAAGCATGTGAAACCTCTCCTGAAAAAAAAAGCAACACGGACAAAAGAAACCTTGCTGTTTGTTGTTTATCACTCAAAATAACTTCTTCTTCACGAACTGAAGCCAAATCGCTAAAATCTAAAGTTTTAAATGGCTAAATTCGACGGATGCGTTTATCTTTCTCCATTGTATTCAATGTGCGCATTGGAGCAGAGATCTCGATCTGACGTCACAATCACGTGACCGGAAAAACCCGAATTTACCGTGTAAAAAAAGGCGCTAATTTTAAACTATTTTTGAGAGGAATTTTAATTAATTTAACATTGTTTTAGCAAAAACGATCATAGTTCAATCTTAAAATATATATATGTTGTGCCATTTTATGGAAAGTTCAAAGATGATGTCAGGGGAGCTTTAAGTCTCGCTTGAAAACCCACTTCTATTCTCTTGCTTTTAACACGGTGTAATTTGTTTTGATCCTCTCTATAATCAGTGTTGCCAGGTGAGAAATGTAGGATTATCATACTAGAGACATAAAATTATCGTTTTTTGGGGGAAATCGTACAACCATCATAACCAAAATAACAAGTCAATTAATGTGCTATAGTCATTCTAGTGTTGAATAGTGTCTAACAAGCACTCACAGCTTTGTGACATCAGTATGGATGAGACGTAATGAGCCATAGATCTGTAACGAGCAAACCCTTTCTTCTTGTTTTTTTGTTTAATGGCGATTGGCAGACCAACTGTAATGTGCATTACCGCCACCTACTGAGCTGGAATGGAAACAGGAGATAAACAGAAAAAGAAAAAAAAATTCTGTAAAATTAATTTAATAACTCAACTAAATTCTCTCTATTAAGTTTGTATTTTTCAAGAAAATAATAATTTGATCTTTAACTTTACTGATATCACTATTAAAAACATCCCTCATTGTAAATTTAATATTAATTTCTTTTTGGAAATGCCTTCTTTCTGTTTCGTACCCTGGACATTCCATAAAGACATGTTGAACCGTTTCAGGGAGATTGCTGGTGCACTTGTCACATAGTCCTGTTGCATACTTTCTAATTATTTTAAGAGATTTATTAAGGCCTGTGAATCCTATTCTATTGTACCACTGGTACATTTTCATTTTTAAATCACTCCTTGGTCTACTGCCTTCATACATCTCCTCCTACATGTCTCTGTGTGAGTGCAGCTACAGCGTGCACTCTCAGGACATGATTACCTGCAGTGTTCCCTCAGTGAGAACTGAACTTGGAAAAAGGGCCTTCTCCTACTCTGCTCCTGCTTCCTGAAATATCTTACAAACAGATCTGAAGCTCTCGACCTTGACCTCCCTAAATGGCTTTAAGAATCTGTTGGACTCCTGGCTAGAACCAATACAGTACAGACATGTTCCTACATTTGCCTTATAATCTAGCTGTTTTGCTACTTTGACATTTTTTGTAAAATTTGTTTTAAAAAAATCTGTATGCCTCTCTTATGATTGTCTATTGTTGTCACTGTTGTCATTCTTTGTTGAAAACAGGTCTCTCTTGTAAATGAGTCCTCAAGGCTCAATGGGATTAACCTGTTTAAATAAAGGTTGAATGAATTGCGAGTAATTAGAATTAGAATTTCTACTGTTCAAAATATTTCTGTGATAATTCAATCATGTTTCCAATGATTTTACAACCAACTGTTTGGTTTAATACAATGTTGAGTTTATTATCAAATTTCATACTTGATGATGTAAAAGCTTTTGTTTCATTTTGTTGTATTTCTTGATTTTATTTTACTTTTGATTATAATAAAGCTTATGGTTGTGGAATAGTTTGCATCCTGGTAATAATTTGAGTGGAATGCACTGATTTATTTTCAATAGAACAAAACATCTTCATTTTAATTTGAGACCTAATTTTGTGAATCTTACATAAATTTACATCAAATTGCTGGTGCCGTGCTACAAGTCCAAATTCTTAGTTTACATGTGTTCAAATGCTCCATAAATCAACCAGAAATGGATCTTTAGATGACAGTTGAACAAACATTTAGTGACCACCATCATTATTAGTGTTTTTACGTCAAGAATCAATTTAGATTCAATTCTGTAAGACCGATGACATTTCATTGTTTCACTTCTATTAGTTTTTGCTGTCTAGATAAAGAACCATTAAGAGGGAGGAGTGGGATCTGTCCAGACCTTTTGAACTTCCATGTTTCCCTGAAAACGGTCTTCAGAGGGATGGTGAAACCCTGACGACTCTCAGGTTCCAGCAGATGCTTCTTCCATTGTTAATAATAATAATAATAATGAATTCAATTTTTAACGCACTTTTCATTAATGAAAATCTCAAAGTGTTAGGCAGGATTCACAGGTTTCAGGTTTTCCAGCTCACACTTTTTATTCTTTGTATGTACATCTACAAATGATCAAGTTTCTGAGTCAACCCAGTTCAAGATGGCCACCACAACCACCTGACCTTAGAAACAAAAAGTTGTCTATAATTCATGAAAACAGGCCTCATCAAAAGCCCTATTCTTTTCCTCCATAAAATAAGTTGTATTCTGACAAATGCTGACATAAGTGAAGCTCAGGTGTCAGGGTCCTCTGGTGTTAGACCCACGTGCAGGCGAGTGAACGAGGCAGGAGTTGTAAAATAATAATAATTTATTTTAAACAACAAAACAAGAAGCTGTCAGGGCAACAAAAAACTCACTCTGGCAAAACTGGAGCAGAAAACAGGTGAGGACATCAGAGTGGTGAGGAGAGGACTGAATTGTCTGTGTGAACAGAACAATGACCGGACAAACAGTGGAGGAGAGGGAGGCTTTTTATAAGGCAGAAAGAGAGTGGGTAATGAGTTCAGCTTGGCTGGTGGCTGATGAGACAGGTGTGAATGATTAAGGCTGAGGGCTTGAGCACAGAGAGACAGACTGAGGAGTGAGTGGGAAATGACAGAGACTGAATGAGATACACAGAAGAGAGAAATCACAAAGCTTAGAATAACAAAAGTATGACAGGAGGGGAAAACACAAATAAACAAAGAAACACAGACAGGGACAGAGCCTGACATAACCCCCCCCCCTAAAGGGTGGCACCTGACACCCCCAAGACGGACCCCACAAGAACAAGGGCGGGCGGAGGGAGGCAACAGGCAGGACGGCGGGCCAACATCAGCCAGATCCGGGGGAGCGCCCAGGAGGCCGTCCATTGTGCGGCGTCACGTCAGGCGGGCGACCAGGCGGCTGTCCATCGTGCTGCGCCACGTCAGGCGGGCGACCAGAGTATCGTCCAGCAACGGCAGGAACCAAAAACACATGGTTAGGAACTGAGTTGGCAGGAACCAAGATGATAACGGCCGGCACACTGACCTCGCCGGCTGGCAACCACACTTCGTCGGCCGGTACACTGTCGTCGGGCGCCGAGACAGGCGATGAGATGTCGTTGGGCGCCGAGACGGGCGATGAGACGTCGCTGGGCGCTGATACGCCGGGACCCTCATCGTCGTCGGGACCCTCGCCGTCGCCGGGACCCTCGCCGTCGCCGGGACCCTCGTCGCCGCCGGGACCCTCGTCGTCGTCGGGACCCTCGTCGTCGCCGGGACCCTCGTCGTCGTTGAGCAGCAAGATGTCTGCTTCGTTGAGACCCTCGTCGTCGGGACCCTTGTCGTGGGGACCCTTGTCGTCGTCGAGCGGCGAGATGTTTGCTTTGTTGAGACCC
>JBBPBX010003262.1:17676-37803 GCA_038048925.1 Garcialebias charrua | reverse complement strand
TTTTCACCTCACCGGTCATTCTGAGCTACCCAGGTGAGCCCCAAAGCCGGAGAGCCGCCCACGAAGACCCGGTGTTTCTTCTGCCACTCTCACTGGCCCGTTTGAACGTCCCACCTGCACCTGGACCTGCGGTTCTCCTGTGGTTCTCCTGGTTTCAACAAGATTAGCAGGGAAGTTTTTGACTTTGCTGATTTTTTCTGCTGTCCTTTGTTGACCTCGTGGCGTGGGGGAAGATAAGCGTACCTGGCTCGTGAGCGTGGGGGGAGGTGTTTCTGACTGGACCAGAACCTAACCGAACTGGCTGTGGGGACACCATCTTTAGTCCACATTAAAGTCTGTTTACCTCCATGGAACCTGAGCCCATCTGCGCGCGGCCGTGGGGATGCAGCTGGAGCTGCGCTACTTTGAGGTGAAGGTGAAATAACATCTACTGTTTGAGTTGCTCCTACTCTCCATGAAAACTCTGTTTTTATCAGGAGGCTTTATTTAAAATGAAAAAAGTTTCATTTTAAAGATGTCAGCGGTTAAGTTACACGCGCGTTCATCTGAGGGACGCGCAGATGAACTGCTGCTGAAATAATTTCTGGAGCTGAGAGGTCTTCAGTCCCTCTGGTGGCTTTTTCTGGAGGTGGTTTTTTTCATTCTGAAGAGGCTGAAGGCTGAAGAAGAGAGCAGCAATAGCAGCAATTTTCATTCATTCATTCAACCTTTATTTATACAGGCTAGCCTTGTTGAGCCATGGGGACTCATTTACAAGAGGGACCTGTCTCACTCACAGCAGGGTCAGTTACCAGTCAGCCTAACATGCATGTTTTTGGACTGTGGGAGGAAACCAGAGTACCCGGAGAAAACCCACGCATGCACGGAGAGAACATGCAAACTCCACCCAGAAAGGCGGGATTTGATCCGGGGACCTGCTCGCTGAGAGGCAGCAGCTCTACCAGTTGTGCCACCGTGCTGCCCTTTATTGTTTTGCAATAATAACGAACATCTTACCTGCTATAGATAACTTTTTAAAGAGCCTCATTTTTGAAGAAACCAATACCTCAACAACAACAAATATCTTATCTGCTGTAGATAACACTTTAAAGAGCCTCATTTGTTGTTGTGAGCTCAACAACAAACATCTTACCTGCTGCAGATAACTTTAAAGAGCCTCATTTTGTTGTTGTGGGCTGTTTGTGGATCAGACGAGCGGAGAGTGAGGCACGGAGGATAAGGATCGTCGCTGTTTGGTGCCTGTTTTTCACACCGTTGTGAGCTGTTGAGAGCTGTTTGTGGATCAGACGAGCAGAAAGTGAAGCGCGGAGGATCAGGATCGTCGCTGTTTGGTGATCGTCGCTGTTTGGTGGTGCCTGTTTCACACTGTTGGGAGCTAATTGTGGATCAGACGGGCGGAGAGAAAAGTGTGCCGCTGAGGATCAGGAGCTGCTGTCGCTGTTGTTTGGTGCTGTTCACGCTGTTGTTCCTTTGCTGTCCTGATACAGGCTACAATCATGCCTTTAATTTTAGGAGGCTTTTCTGGCACTACACTCTGCTGTTTGCTGCAAATTGCTTGTTTCTACCCGTTGATTCTGGATCCAGCTTGTGTTAACCAGGGCCACATCCGTTCATATTCACAGGGGGGCTGGATCCCCTCTCACACAAACTGTAGTTGGGCCTCCTCAACGGAATTGTTTGCCCACTTAATTTGTGACGCTTTATGGTCTGAGACTTTTCTGCATCATTCATATTACTGTCATTATTTTCAGTTCTCAGACTACCTGGAATCACTGAATCTTATCAACACATCTGGATCTGCCCATCATTGCAACTTTCATTGTTTTTGGGTTCTGAATGATCGTGTCTTCATCAATGTTTCTCATGGTTCAATTATGGGTGCAAAATGTCACACTGTTAACTCCTGTAACTACACATCAGTGACAAAGAAGTCAAGTAAATGTCTGATATAAATGTTGTTATTGATCTCAGGGATTCAGCCCAACCCAGGGCCCATCACTAACTACAGTACTCCCAGTAAGTTTAAAAATAATTCAGGTCTCCATTTCCTGCATGTAAACGCTCGTAGCCTCCTAAAAAAACTTGATGAATTGAAAATCCTAATCAGTTCTTCTGGGGCAGATGTGATCGTTATCTCTGAAACTTGGCTCAACAAATCTGTTTTGAAAAATGACCTGGCAATCAATGAATTTAAGATCTATCGTTGTGATCGTATTAAAAAGGGAGGTGGAGTCGCTATTTACATCAGAGACTCTTTGGCTGCCAGGATTGCGTCTAAAAAAACAATCGCAAACCAGTTTGAGGCTTTAGCTGTGAACATCAGTTTGAAGGGAGGTCAGATCATAACTGTTGTAGGTTGTTATCGTCCCCCCTCCGCAACACCTGAAGCTCTGTCCTCCCTGACTGAATTCATAGGAAATTTAAAACACAATGAGATTGTTATGGTAGGAGATTTCAACATTGATTGGAATAAGTCGACCCCCCTCTGTGATAAATTCAAGGAATGTTGCCTATCTCTCAATCTAACACAACTTATCGATTCTCCCACCAGACCAAACAAAAAATGTCCCGAAAAATCTTCCACCTTAGATCTGTTTTTCACAAATGCACCTCATAAATTTCCTGGAACAGGTGTATTTGCTAACATTTTGAGTGATCATTCCGTAATAGCAGCTCTTAGATCTACTAAACTTCCACCTGCTGAAGCCCAGAATAATTCAAAAAAGGGATTTGAAACGTTTCTGTGAACAGTCATTCCTCTGGGATCTATCCCACTTTGATTGGCAACGTATTCTATTAAAGCTGCAGTATGTAGCTTTTTTTATGAACATATTTCTTCACTCTGTCACTACCTCCTGACAGACTGATGTTAGCCAGGTAATCTCTGAAAAAAAAAAAAAAAATATTGTCCCCTTGCTTCTCCAGGTGGTAAATAAGCATTTCTAAAAAGAAAAGGTGACCCACCATTTTCCAGCCAATAAAAACAGAGTTTGTAACCAGCCAATAAAAACAGAGCTTGAATTTGAATCAGCCAATAAAAACAGAGCTTGAATTTGAAATTTAACAGACCACAAGGGGGCAGAGCGGGATCAGAATGCTTTGCCTGTTGAAAATATTTCTAAGTGCTGGAGTTCTACAGAAACTGCATACTGTACCTTTAATCAACGACGTGACGCTTGGAACTATTTTCATAACAGTTTCATTTTCTTTGTAAACAAACATGCTCCTTTCCGGCAGTTCAGGATAAAGGGCCGTGACAGCCCCTGGTTTACTCCTGAACTAGCTGACCTCCTGCACAGGAGAGATCCTCTTTGGGCCGCAGCAAGAAAATCACACTCAGACACTGATTGGTTGAAATTTCGGCAGCTGAGGAATAAATGCACAACTGCCATCAAAGCCGCAAAATGTAATTACTTCTTATCTCAGACCTCCAAAAATCTAAACGACCCTAAAAAATTCTGGAAAACCATCAAATCTCTCTCAGGCACCCCCCAATCATCTGTGCAGAATGACATTCTTCTGTCCCTGGATGCAAAAAACCCTGTTCTGCTGGTGATGTTAGACCTCTCAGCAGCTTTTGACACCGTCGACCATCAGGTACTAATCAACCGCTTGTCTCAGCTGGTTGGCCTCCAGGGAGCTGTGCTTGAGTGGTTCAAATCTTACCTGACTGGGAGAACCTTTTCTGTCATGATAGGCGATCTGTCCTCCTCTTCATCAACCCCTCTGACCTCTGGCGTACCACAGGGATCCATTCTGGGGCCAGTCCTCTTTTCTCTTTACATGCTGCCATTAGGATCAATCATTGCACGTCATAATCTGTCTTTTCACATGTATGCAGACGATTTACAAATCTATCTGCCAGTCACTCCCAACCCCTCACTCAGTTCAAACACTCTTGTCAACTGCTTAAATGACATTAAGTACTGGCTGTCTCAAAACTTCCTCCACCTAAACACAGATAAAACTGAATGCATTTTATTTGGTGCACCTGATGACACCAGCAACATCCTTCCCAGTCCCAGTTTTGGTTTTCCCCTCCCCCACTTCAACCCGGTGGTCAGAAATCTTGGAGTGCAGCTTGACTCCAACTTAAAGTTTGATAAACAGATCAGTTCTGTTGTCAAGACCAGCTTTTTTCAGCTCCGTCTGCTCTCTAAAGTCAAGTCATTTCTCAGCCGTGGTGATCTGGAGAAGGCCATCCATGCCTTTGTGACCTCCAGACTTGACTATTGTAATGCTTTGTATGTTGGTATTAATCAATCCTCCATCTCCCGTTTACAGCTTGTACAGAACTCTGCCGCGCGCTTTTTGACCAACACACGAAAATATGAACACATCACTCCTGTCCTGTCCTCTCTACACTGGCTCCCGGTTCAGTTCAGGATACAGTTCAAGCTGCTGCTGTTTGTTTTCAAAGCTCTGAATGGACTTGCACCTCTCTACATCTCAGAACTTTTGAAAGTCCATCAGCCCGGCAGAGCTTTACGATCTGCCAGTCAACACCTGCTGGAGGTGCCTCGCTCAAGGTACAAACAATGGGGAGACCGGTCCTTTTCTGTTGCCGGCCCAAAAGCCTGGAACAGTCTCCCCCTTGAGCTGCGTGCCACCTCTGATCTGACTCTGTTCAAAACCAGACTGAAGACCCACTTGTTCAAAAAAGCTTTCAGTGTGTAACTTTTATTACTTTTGGTATTTTAGTATGTAGCATTTTTATTTCCATTGCCTTCTTTTATTACTGTTGTTTTTTATTCTATTTTCACTGATTTATTGTTCCAGTTTATTCATCTTTTTATCCTGTTAAGCACCTTGGTCAATGCAAGGCATTGTAGGAAGGTGCTATACAAATAAAGTTTATTATTATTTATTATTAATCATCTGACCTCCCATCACAACTTCTTGTTGATTCTGTTCCTGTGTCAAATAAGCACGAGATCCTGAACTGTTTCAACAAACATTTTGTTGCTTCTAGTTCATTATTTGACACAGTTACAAATGGAAAATCAGCCACTTCATCTAATAACCAAACTTCTACAAATCAAATCCCTCCTACAAGTCAACCATCTGTTAATCACACCTTCTCATTTTCTCCGTTCTCAGTCCGTGAGGTAAATAAACTGTTAAAAGATCTTGATCCTAAAAAATCTGCAGGTCAAGATGAACTTCCTCCTTATTTCTTAAGGCTGGCTGCTCATATCATCACAGTCCCTGTGACTCACATCTTTAATCTGTCCATAAGCCAAAACACCATTCCGGATGCTTGGAAAACAGCCTTTGTTCTTCCTTTGCTGAAGGGAGGTGATCCCACCTCACTGAACAATTATCGACCGATCTCTAAACTCTGCATCTTAGCCAAGGTTCTAGAAAAACTGATAAACTCTCAGATCAAAAATTATCTGGACTCATTTAACATCTTACCTCTTCATCAATCTGGTTTCAGGAAAAAACACAGCACAACAACTGCTTCTCTGAAGGTTCTGAATGATGTTGTTGAAGCATTGGATGCTAAGGACTATTGTGCTGCACTTTTCTTAGACCTGTCTAAAGCTTTTGACACTGTGGATCATAACATCCTGTGTCATAAGCTCTCAGAAATCGGTTTCTCTGATCACACCATCGGTTGGTTTTCTAATTATCTTTCCAATCGGAGGCAATGTGTTCAACATAACGGTACTTTTTCCAGCTATTTAACAGTTAAAAATGGTGTACCACAAGGCTCAGTTTTAGGACCAACCCTCTTTACAATCTACATAGCTAATGTAGGTCAGAGCATCCCTGATGCATCCTTACATTTCTATGCTGATGATACAGTTGTTTACTGCCGAGCTAAAACAGTAGCTAAGGCTTTCCAGTTACTGCAATCCGCTTTTGACATCATCCAGTCAGATTTGTTCCGTCTCAAACTTGTCCTAAATGCTGAAAAAACAAAAGGGATGTTTTTTTCAAGTAGGAAGTCGGTCCCAGCAGATCTTCCTCTGATTTTTTCCTCAAATGGTGTCCCTATTGAGTTTGTTGATTCCTATAAATATTTGGGTATCCTGGTCGATTCACATCTCTCTTTTAAACTCCACGTGGAAACCTAGTGAAGAAACTGAAAGTTAAACTGGGTTTCTTTTTCAGAAATAACGCCTTGTATCTGTGACTTTCCTTCCCTCCATTGATTACGGTGACATTCTCTACATGAATGCTCCTACAAGCACCCTGCGGATGTTGGATGTTGTCTATCATGGTGCACTAAGATTCATAACTGGCTGTGATTATCGTACCCACCACTGCACCCTGTATTCACTGGTTAATTGGACATCATTAACCTCACACAGACTCTTCCACTGGTACATTTTCATCTTCAAATCACTTCTTGGTCTGCTGCCCTCATACATCTCCTCCTACATGTCTTTGCGTGAGTGCAGCTACAGCGTGCGCTCTCAGGACATGATCACCTGCAGTGTTCCATCAGTGAGGACTGAACTTGGAAAAAGGGCCTTCTCCTACTCTGCTCCTGCTTCATGGAATATCTTACAAAAAGATCTGAAGCTCTCGGCCCTGACCTCTCTGGATGGTTTTCAGAATCTGTTGGAATCCTGGCAAAAACCAATGCAGACATGTTCCTGTCTTTGATTTTTTTTTGTACATCTACCTTATAATGTTTTTGCTACTTTTTCTTTTCTTTTGTTTATTGTTTAATGTATTTGTATCATTGATGTTCATCATTCTTTAGTTTGTAGCAGGTCGCTTTCGTAAATGCCCTCGAGGCTCAATAAGATTTACCTAGGTTGAATGAATGAAAATTCAGTGTTAGACATGATCTGTTTCTGAAAAAGAAACCCAGTTTAACTTTCAGTTTCTTTACTAGGTTTTCCAGGTTTTCCAGGTTTATGTAATCTGTTGCTGTGTGCTCTGTACAGCACTTTGGTGTGCACTGTCACTGTTTAACGTGCTTTATAAATAAAGTTGTAAACGGCCTCTGTTATGTGGTGGGTTGCCAGTTGGGCATTTTTGGGGGGGCTTGTTTTCATAGAGCTGGTTGCTTGTTTCTATCGCGAGATCTGGCAACACAGGTTCGTGTTGATGCTGTTCTTCTCGGAGCTGCATCTCCTCGTCGCTAACAGCAGCCGTTAGCTTAACGTCCAGCTGCTTCACCGGGGACATTAACCGACTCCTCCCGTCATCGCTGCAGTCGGTTCGGTTCGGTTGGGTCCGGTCCCGTCCTTCTGGACTTCATGACCATCGTTAGCCCAGCTGCTAGCTAGCTGATCGCAGCCGCCGTGTGTCCAATGGAGCTGAAAGGAGGTTCGGCCTGCCAGATGACGGGCCGCCCGAGTCGTAAACATGGACACTGAGGACGGGGGGACCAAGACGGTGTCTGCTCAGCAACATCTGGACCCAGCCGAGGAACATCTGGACCCAGCCGAGCTCAGCAAACACGATGGAGGTAAGAGCTTTAATCAAACTAACGGTCTCCCCATGTTGTAGCTGTGTGTCTTAATATGATGGACACATGTCATCCAGCTCACATGCAACATCTTCACTCTGAAATGAAAGGCTCCAGTAACGTCTTTGTAAAAAATAGTATATACATGTAAACTATTATTTTACTATATAGTATAGTGATGTGGTTTCAGTCTGTAATGTCTGCAGAAATGAAATGTGAGCAACTTGGAATAAGAGCTGTTGGTTAAACTTTTTGAACAGGAGGTCTCAAAATGTACAAACAATATTACAGAATCAAAGTTAAGAAGAACAGCATGTGGTGTTCCACAAGGTTCAGTATTAGGCCCAAAATTATTCCTACTACAGTATACAAAAATATATACTGTGTACTCACTGTATACTACTGTATAGGGCAGCACGGTGGCACAGTTGGTGGAGCTGCCGCCTCTCATTTAGCAGGTTGCCCTGGTTCAAATCCCAGCCGGGGGCCCTTCTGGGTGGAGTTTGCATGTTTTCTCCAGGTACTCCAGTTTATTCCCAAAGACCAAAAACATGCATGTTAGACTAACTGGCAACTCTAAATTGTCCCTAGGTGAGAGGGAGAGAGTGAATGGTTCTTTGTCTCTATGATGGACTGGAGACCTGTCCAGGGTGTCCCCCACCATACAGTGATTGCTGTATATGGTAAATGGAGCTTATTTATATAGCGCTTTCCAGCCCCCTATGAGGGGCCCCAAAGCGCTTTACAATACCAACCATCCACCCATTCATACACACATTCACACACCGGTAGCGGCAGACTGCCATGCAAGGCGCCATCCAGTCCTACCGGGAGCAACTCGGGGTTAAGTGTCTTGCCCAGGGACACAACGACACATGATGTGGGGAACCGGGATTCGAACCTTCAACCTTCCGATCAGGGGATGACTGCCATTACCACTATGCCACGGCCGCCCCACATATGGGCACCAGTGACCCGAAAAGGAAGAAGCGAGTAAAGATAATGAATGGATGGATGTGTGCGTGGATTTGTAGTATCTAAATGATTGTATATTGTTGTGTAATTATTATGTACTGTATATGTTTTTTCTTTTTATAGGTCTTTTTGTGATTCTTTTATGAAATGTGCCACATAAATTAACTTTGATTACTTAACTAGAAGTTTACATAAGACTTGCAAGATGTTGGTGCTGCTCTTTAACCTGGGCTGAGGGGAGTGGCAAACATTGACACCAAGTTATCCTTATGGTTGTCCTTCATGTATATTTCAGGCTCCCTTCCAAATCTAATGATGAGTAAGAGCGAGAACACCGGTGCAAGGCCGGTCCCTGTGGCCCTCACCCCCCAGCTACGTCCCAGAGTTCACCGGCCCCTGTGTGTGTCAGTGTCCTCCGACAGCAGTGGCCGGTTCAAAGCCCTGGAGACTCAGGAATGGAAAAACAACCTTAAAGCTCAGGTCAGTTAAAACACACATCAGTTGTTGTTTTCGTTTGCTTGTTGTGTGAATGCCAACAAGGCATTCACACTATAGAGATTGTGTTTATATTTATTTATAGATGTTACTATCTTCATTCCGTACGTTTTTTGGCATGTAACTACTCGCACAGTTTTGGTGCCATTTCAACAATTCATATATCAAAATGTCCAGCTCGTTCAGGACAATCCGGCTATGACTTTTGGTAATGCTGCAACTTTAGCTTTTTGAATTATTTAGCCTTTTCGGCCATTTTTTTCCCATTGAAAATGAATGGAGCTAAAATGAAATGGCATGTTGGGGGCTTTATCATATCCTAAATCTCACCAAATTTGGCAGACTCATCACTCAGACATGGGGGAGTAAAAAATGATCAAAACCTCACGTTTTCATATATGCTGAAGGGGCGTGGCCTGGCCTCAAAATTAGGCATCTCGCCATGAAAAACGAAACACTAATAGCACCTACACGAAAACCGTCTAATACATCAAACCTTCAGTGATTGACCCACAACCGGTCCCTTACAATACTGAATGGTCAAATCATGACATTAATTAAGCCACGCCCCCTCACAACAGGAAGTGTACAGTTATACATTGAACGTCCCGATCGGACACCTGTTACCTAATCAGCGGGACGGTCTGTCCAGTGACCGAAGACATGTTGCTGTAACAAGCTTTCCAACACTGACCGTTTTGGGTGGAGCATGTGGGCGTGGCGATGTGGCGAATCAGCCGTCACGCCGTCACAAACGAAACACTAATAGCACCTACACGAAAACAGTCTAATACATCAAACCTTCAGTGATTGACCCACATCCGGTCCCCTGCAATACTGAATGGTCAAATCATGACAATAATTAAGCCACGCCCCCTCACAACAGGAAGTGTACAGTTGTACATTGAACATCCCGATCGGACACCTGTTACCTAATCAGCGTGACGGTCTGTCCAGTGACCGAAGACATGTTGCTGTAACAAGCTTTCCACGACTGGTTGTTTTGGGTGGAGCATGTGGGCGTGGCGATGTGGCGAATCAGACGTAACGCCGTCACAATACGTTTGGCCTTTTGGGAGCTTTATCATATCCCAAAACTCACCAAATTTGGCAGACTCGTCAGGACTGGTGAACGATTACATATTTTGGGGGCGTGGCCAAAATTGCAACAGAAAGGGCTCAAGAGCGCCACCTAGAATATTTCAAACTACCCTCCGCATTGGCCTTAGTTTCACGTAGGATCATGAAATTTGGTACACCTCCCCGATTCACCAAGGCGCACAGAAAACCCTCTGGCACCAACGTTGTGCGATGAAAGGAAAGGCGACCTTTTCGGCCATTTTTATCCCATTGAAAATGAATGGAGCTAAAATGAAATAGCATTTTGGGGGCTTTTTCATATCCCAAAACTCACCAAAATTGGCGGACTCATCAGGACTGGTGAACGATTACATATTTTGGGGGCGTGGCCAAAATTTCAAAAGAAACGGCTCAAGAGCGCCACCTAGAAAATTTCAAACTACCCTCCGCATTGGCCTTAGTTTCACGTAGGATCATGAAATTTGGTACGCTTGTCCAATTCACCAAGACGCACAGAAAACCCTCTGGCATCAACGTTGTACGATAAATGGGAAGGCGGCCATTTTGGAATGTGGACCAAATTGGGTGCGTGCATTGGGTGCCGAAAGGGTACGGGAAAGGCACGAGAGTGTTTCAGGGTGGACCAGCTCGACTTCCCGCGATCGCCGCGAGAAGGGCGGAGCGACGCTAAGGCATTCACACGTGCATTTTCGCAGGAAATGCGGTTTTTCTAGTTTTTTTTAACGTTCTTTAAAGGCGAGACAGATAGTCGTATAGTTTCTGTTCATAAACTTTTTCTTATGTCTGGCCCATATCTTCTGATCTGCTCAAGATAATTTAACGAAACTTCATACTCATTAGGCCTGTCACGATTAAAAAATTTACTGGGCGATTGTCTCAGAAATTATTGCGGTAAATGATAATATTGTTTTAAATGTGAAGATAATTAGTAAATATTGTCAAATTTAAGAAGAAATGTTTAATTTGTTTTGAGTGTAGTACCTTTTTTGACCACCGGATGACAGTATAAGACTGAACCAAAGGATGGATAGTGAGGGAGCGAGCAGCGTGTCTTTAAGAAAATGGGAGGGAGGCCCCTTGACATGGGCTGTCTCTCCTTCCTGTTTTTTGGTTCTCAAAATGGTGGACATTCAGTGTGGTTTGAGCTCTTTAGCATTTGTCACACAAAGCTTTTAATAAAAATTAAAAAATCAGTAAACAAGTTCTCAGCTTCTTTTTGCAGAGAAAAACAACTTTTTACATGAAGGCACGGGTTCTAACCGTGAATTTTGGAGCTTCAACAAGACGGAGGTTTTTCCCCGAGCTTAGCTCGTAGCTTAGCTTCTCAGTACTTTAGCTGCTTCTAACGATCCAAAAGTGTGATTTTAGATGTTTAAAACAGATTTTAAAGAGAAAGGGAGGTGTCAGTGAAGAGCACCGGAGTTGAGTCATCCAGTGTCTTCAGTAGAAAGAGACACGAAGAAATGATGAAGCCGATGAATGAAGATGAGGTTGATAATTTAAATTTATCATGCGATTAATTGATTTATTGTTTATCATATAGACTTATACTTTTTTCAAAGGTTAAATAGTTTCCTACATCCAGACAGCTGTCTCATTTATTTGTAAATTACAGGAAATACAGACTTTGAGCTACTCCTCTACAATAATCATGTTCAAGGTTCTTTAGTCATTCACATCGCATGTGGTACATGAGGTGGAACAAAATTGTGTACTCAAGGTTCCAGGTACATCCAAAATAGCAACAATGTAAACTACCCTGATGCATGCTCAATGTAAACTATTAAAAAATGAACATTGTACAAGGATCTGAGATATAAGCTAAACAATAATAATGTAATGTAATGCAGTGTATTAAACAGCAGCCTGAACATGAGTCTGTTGTGAGCAGATCTTTGATCTTGGTTGATAGTATTATTGATTTTACTTGATTTTATCACTTGTTTTATTTATTTATTTATTTATTTATTTATTTTTTAAGCAGGCCTATTCTGCCTCCACATGATTCTGTTTTTAATCTTAGTTAATACCATTATTGATTTTATTTGATTTTATCACTTGTTTTTATTGTTGTAGCACTTTGAGATTTTTATTAATGAAAAGTGCGGTATAAATTGAATTTATTATTATTATTATTATTATATCGTTGTTTGTTCTCATACAAAGACAAAATGAGTTCTCTTCATTTGACCCATCACACATGAGCTACACCCAGCAGCTGTGTCCGTGCCCGGGGAACAACCATGTCTTGCACAGGGACACCACGACATGTGGGAATGGCTGGGAGTCGAACCGCCATTTTCTGGGCCCAAACAAATGATCGAATCTGTTCGTACTGATTTAGTGTATCTTTGTAAAATAAATAACAAATCATTTGATTTTGCAATTTTTACATTTATTTTGCCCTTTTTTGACATCAAAATTTTTATGAGAATTCAGCCAATTAAACAACCTTATTGCACACGCAGTAAACTGTCCACAGTAGAGTTACAACAGTTTACAGTAACCGATCAAACAAAAGTGAAACTGTTGTGAATGGAAAGTTTGTCAGAACCTTGTTTTACGATCAACAGTTTGACACATTTCATCAGTTCACAGCACCTACCAACCATAGAGGGGCAACGTTATCTCAATATTCTTCCACAACTGGGACAATAACAAAGCTGCCGTTTTATAATCAGCAACTGATGCTAATTAGTTCTTCTTTTGGCTTTTCCCTCTTCAGGGTCTCCAAAGCAAGTCCTCCTCCATCTGCATCCTCTGTCCTCTCTCCATCCACCTCCATGTCCTCTACTGCATCCATGTATCTCCTCTTTGTCTTTTTACACGTTTCCCTCCTCGGGGTCTTCCACTAACAGTAGTATAATTTCCTCCGGCACCCTGTCTGCTAACAGTACCGGTGGCTGTCGTTGTTAACCGGGCCTCGAACGATTCGGTATGGTTTCGCTTTGATGAACTCGCATGTTAGTTTTGGCAAAAGTGTTTTACGTCTGATGCACTTCCTGACACAACCCTCACCATTTACCCGGGCTTGGGACCGGCACAAGAAATACACTGGCTTGTGCTCCCTAGTTTAACTGGTTTAACTGATGCTGATTGGTTAAAACTGGGAAATAGCCCAGCACAAACCAGACATTTTGACACAGCCATACTGGTAAAACCGATGGGGGAACTGTTACACGTGGACTGTGTAATTATTATGAAAATGTCAGGATCCATGTCCGTCTGTGTTTTTCTTGCAGATGGAGCAGGCTCACAGTGCGGGCGCCGCCAGCAGCACAGGATCTCTTGAGCGAGCGTCCCTGTTCTGTGTGTCAGCCTCCACCACAAACGGCAGCTCCAACCTGCCCAGCCCGGTAGAGATCCTCCACAAAGGCAAGATGTCCAACCGCTTCTCACTCTTCTCTCCACCTTGGAACAGCAGCTCAGAGTCTGACTCAACCCCGCTGTCTCGCTCCGGCTCGAAGAAACTGCGGAATTATAGTAGGAGAGCTGTCACCGTGCCAACTGGACTCAGGGTCCTCGATGCACCAGACCTCAAACCCAGTAGCCGGGAACATTTCCAGTACTCCGACCCTGTCATTTCCAAAGTGACAGATTACATCTACGTGGGTAATTTGAACGCTGCGTACAACGGGCGCACTCTGTGCCGCAACAACATCGACAGCATCATTGACATGAGCAGCGTGCCGGGAGAAACGAGGCTCTCCCTCAGCATCATACCCTGCACTTGCTCACGTGGCGCTCGGCACAGCTGGTCCCGGCTTAAGGTGGACATTGGAGACATGCCGGATAACACGGGTGAGAGAGCAGCGCTCAAGGACTGCTGTTTTGAGGACATCAACGAGTGCATCAATGCCTCCACAGAGAAGAGGAAGCGTGTTCTCATTCACTGTCGCGATGGGTTTTCTCTGGCACCAACATGCATCATCCAGTATCTGATGGTGAAGCAAAACATGAAGCTGATCACTGCTTACGAGCTGCTGAGAGCCAGGTACCCCGTCAACATCAAAGAGTGTCACCAGAACGTGTTGGTGAGCCTGGAGAAGGCTCTCAGGCCCAGAGGCGACGTGGACCCCCAGTGCTTCAAACAAGCAATCTCACGCAAAGTGGCTTGGACCTGACTCGGTGTCTCGGTGCCACCAGCAGAACACGAAGCAGCTGGACTTTCCTGTTCCCTGCTCCTCTGGATTCAATTGGTTTCTTTTTGTATTGAGTCGTAACAGGATTTCGATGTGTTTTTTTATTGTTGCTAGTGTTTTGCAGGTCTGTGGATGTGGTCGGGCTGTAATTTGTTACTGGTATGTCACTGGGTTGTGACTGCTGGGGTTCCTGAGGGAGTCTCCAAAACGTCTCGAAGCTTTGGTTGGGGTTCTCGAGTTCCTTGTGGGACTCCGAAGTCTTGGCACTTAAATTTTGAACGTTTTTACTTTTTGTAATTCCAGGGATGTAAATTCGACACCTCCAGGGTTTAATTTGTAATTCAAACGATGCCGGATCACAAATGGCATGTGTGTGTGTGTGTGTGTGTGTGTGTGTGTGTGTGTGTGTGTGGGTGTGTGGGGGGGGGTCTGGGGTCCTGCCCCCATAAAATTGTGAATAAAGTAGATGCCATTTCCAGCATTCTGGTGTATTTTAACAAGTTGAACATCTACGGTTGCCTCCCGGTACATTTAGTAACTAGAGAGCAACAAGCCTGACGGGCACCATCTCCATGGCCTCTGCCTTCACCTGCTTCACTTCTCGGTTGTTTGGTTGTACCATGAGAAGTCTTCTGTTTTTAATGAACGTAAACTGGACTGTATTTGCAACATTTTGATTGCTGTTACTTTGGATTAGTTGGCGCCGTTGTTTTAATACGTGACGTGATTCCTCATCAAACGTTTCGTATTTTTAATAAATAATCAGAATTTTATTAACGACTCACTTAAAGTGTAAAACTGATTTGCAATTCAGTTGTGCTGTTTAATTATATTTTTGTGTTTTTAATTAAATTGCCCATGACTGAACTTTTAGGGGCGGAGGTTTTATTTATTTATTTTGTTAAGGGTAGAAGCAGAACTGCTTCCTTGAAGGGGCAGCGCTGATGTGATATTAATCCAATATAAGTTTTATTCATTCAAGGCACTCATAGTTGTTCATAACTGTTATTAATAAGCCTGAGAGTTCCCAGATCCAAGCAAACGCACCCTGTCAAAACAGGAGAGTTCCCAGATCCGGTTCCAGCAGGACACGTCTCCTTATGACAGAAACCATCTGAGGCTGCAGCTCTGAACGTTCAGGGGAAACTCCTGAAGATGGATCTCATGAAAACTGGTCAGTTTTCTGATCCAGAAAAATTCAGTGCAGTTTATTTATACAGCACCACATAACAGAGCTGTCTCCGGGAGCTTTAAAGGAACATTCACATCCACAGAAAAAACTGTAAAGTTCTCGATGTGAGGAAGCAGCAGACTCGGTGAGTCTTCACCCAGTAACAGACATGGTTTTTAATATATTAACATTTAAGGTGTTTTACTTTATAAAACGCGACAGAAGATTTCCCACAGGTTGAATTTGTTTTCTTTTTCCTGTTTCTGTTTGCATCAGATTTCTCATTAATCTCATGAACATTCTCCCACTGCACATATCTAATAAAACACTTCACGTGCTCTCATCACTGAGGTTTAATTTACTGATGTTAATTTGCTGAATTTGCTTTTATTCCCTACCGCCTACAAATGCAGTAGTTTATTGTATTTTAGTTAATATTTACAATGATTAACTGTTCATCATTTTTAGCTTGAGTTTAAGTAATAACATTTATTTCCACTTTCTTCATTCTGTGCTCCAAACACAAATTTCTCATTAGTCAAATATATGATTTGAAAAAATTATTTAACTAATATAACAGGGATGGTGATATCAGAAAAATCCCCAGATAAATTGGTGTTTGAGTGGTTGTTATATTAAAAAACTTTAGTTACAAAACATCAGCCCAAGACAGGAAGGTTGGGAAAATGTAAAATTATTTATTTCTAGGACTTTTAATTCAGAGTTATACTGTATATCAACCGGGTAATCGATTAAAAAAATAAATTCAAATATTAACTGTCATATCACCTGCACATTTAAATTATAAAACAGCTTTGAGTGCATGCATCAAACAAATTCACAAAACATTCTGAAAATCAACTAAAATAACTATAAAACAGTAAGTTTGATTTCAAATTAAATGGTGAATAAGTTCTGACGCCACGTTCTGTTCAAACTGCACAATCTGGTTTCTGCAGCTCGGGTTCTACGTTCTGCTCTGTTGGGTTTCATAATGACTGTCAGATAAAACTTATCAATTGGTTCTTGTTTTTATTGATTGGGACCTTCTTCCTGATGGTAACTGTTTGAATGGACCTTGTCCAGGGTCAGACGTGTCCTCACCTGATGTCCTAAACGGCGGAACAGTGGAATCCGTGTTCTTCCAATGAAAGGGCAGCTCACAGTCTTCTGGGCTGTATTGATGACACTGAGCCACTGCGCAGCTGAAATACCACATGGTGAAATGAGGATGCTCTTTATAGAGCATTAATTAAAGAGCAGTTTCTGGGGGACACATTTCTCCTGGGCGCTCGGGAAGTGCAGTCTCGGCTGGGCCTTTTCAGAATCTCAGAGGTGTTCACTCCAGGTCAGGTCCTTGATGTGGGCTTGCAGGAAATTGGTCTGCCACCTTCTCCACATAGAGGTCCTCAGTGGGACCTTTGTTTTCTTCCTGTAGTTGATAATCATCTCTCATCAGCAACAACGATGAGACGGACTACAGGAACGAGGTGAGCCGCCTGGCCTTGTGGTGCGGACACAACAATCTCACTCTCAACGTGGAGAAGACAAAGGAGATTGTTGTGGACTTCAGGAAGAGGGATGCCCAACATGCCCCTCTGACCATCAACAGCACCACAGTGGAGAGAGTGGACAGCACCAAGTTCCTGGGAGTGCACGTCTCAGAGGACCTGTCCTGGAGCAGGAACACTGCATCACTGGCCAAGAAGGCTCACCAGCGTCTCTACTTTCTCCGCAAGCTGAAAAGGGCTGGAGCTTCAACCCCCATCATGTGCACCTTCTACAGAGGTGCCATAGAAAGTGTCCTGACCAGCTGCATCACTGTGTGGTTTGGTGCATGCACTGCATCCTGCCGCAAGAGCCTCCAGCGCATCGTGAGAGCAGCTGAGAAGATCGTCGGCACCTCCTTGCCCTCACTGCAGGACTTACACAGCAAACGCCTCACTCGGAAAGCCCACCGCATGGCAGGTGATCCCACACACCCACTACACAGCTGCTTCAGACTGCTGCCATCAGGGAGGAGACTGAGGAGTCTCCAGGCTCGAACCAGCAGACTGAGAGACAGCTCTGTTCATCAGGCAGTCAGGATGCTAAACACTCTGCCTGCTCTGCCTCCCCTCCCATTTGAACTGCCTTAACACAAAAAACTTCTCACACACACAACACAAAGATTTTAACACTGGACTCTGTGTCATCAAAACGGGCACTAAACTCACGGTCATGTGCTCATTCAGTTTGCACTACTTATATTTGCACGTTTGTAATACATTACAGTCATACTACTGTTTACGTTCACTGTTTACATTTATTACTGTTTTCATTCAATACTACTGTTTACATTTACACTACTTTTTACTTCTGATATATATATTTTGGGCGTAGCAGACAAGACAAGAGGAGCAGCTGTTTTGTCCACAGTAGAGCACATCTCAGGGGAAATGTAGATTTCCAGCCTTTTCCAAGGCTTTTTCCAAGGGAGTCAGATAAGAATTGACAAATATTTTCACTTCAGGCTCACATTGTAATTTCTGCAGCCTTCAGTCTGTAAGGGCGACTCTGTTCCAAGCAGGGGCGGAGTGGGACAACTTTTCAGCCCGGGAGTTTAATGGCCAAGAGTGGCCCATTTTTACATTTTAAAAATATTAGGCAAAAATGTAGCCTATAATATTTTTTTAATTGCAATACAATCAACAACTTTTTTTTAGTTATAATTTTTAGTTACATTTTGTTACAATTCAGCAAATCAGGTGGGAAAAAAACTAAATTAGTTGACTTAAAAAACAGAAAAAGATAAGTCAATTCTTTGTTGCTCTTTCCATATCAGACTCAAAGATTACTGAAAAACTCAAAACGTAATTTTGTTGGCTTGAACGTTGGCCAGCTGTCATGAGAAGTTTGCACTAAATACAGTGACAAAAAGATAAACCATAAAACTATTTTACATTTAAAATATTAAATTTGAGGCCAGATAAAATGTCAATGAGACCAGATTTGGCCCATGGGCCTCAAGTTTGACGTGATCTACAGTAAGCGCCTAAGAAGTGCTTATTTCTTGAAGTGCTGAGCTCTTGAGTCCTTTAAGCCTTATCTCTGAAAAGATTTTAGGGTCAAGACAAGCAAAATCAGAGAGAAGTTTGGCATTGGTTGCAATATGTATGCATGAGCTTATTTTTATTTGTCTATTAAATGTGTTGCTTTAACATTTTTCTGTCTCCTGTTTTCACTTCACCTCATGCATTTCTGCCTCATTACGTAAATAAGGACTTGTGTGGAAAATAAAAAAAATACTTAAATTTAATTACATAACACAAGTCATCTAAGAGTAAAAACAAAAAAATATATAGGCCTACCGGTATTTTAAGCACAGTAAAATGTAAAATTATGAATTAAAATATATAATTTGTTGGAACTAAGCTGGAAAAAAAACATGATGGTCAATTAATTTTTAAAACATGAGATAAAGTTCTAAAAAAGCTAAGTCTGGTCCTCTGGACATTCAAAAAACAAAACAAAACAAAGCAAAAAATGTCCAGAGGACCAGACTTAGCTTTTTTAGATTTTTCTACCTGGATTATTGAGCATGCATCAGGGTATGAGTTCTCTTTTAATTTAAATTGTCCTTTGACGTTTATTTATTTATTGGTCAATTTATATATTTCTGCTTTTATTTTTAATTAAGCTATGTCCGTTTAGGTCCCACTTGACTTTCATGCATGTTTAGTGACATAGTACAACGTTGTGACATTAGCTTAATTTATTATGCTAGTTTTTAATTTATATCATTACCTGTTGCTTCTTCTGTCTGTCTCTTTGAAAAAATGTCTGTAAGCTTTGCACATTTGGCAGCTTCCTCCTGTAACGCCTTTCTTTTCTTCAACCTGACTTTTTCAGCTCCACCTGGCCTCTTCCTATCCATTTTTATTGCTAATTAGCAGTTTGGACTCCGCGCTGCTCCATCACCTGATGGTTTGGAAAATACGTGCTTCGCTCCTGGGTTGGACTCAACCAATGGTGAACTTCAGGGGGTGTTTTTTATCAAATGGTAGCTCCCAAACTGCCAGCCCAGTGCAGCCTGCAGCCTCTTAAAGGGATCAGTGCTGTCCCTCTCTTTAAGAGGCTGCAGCATGCAGCCTAAAGGCAGGGACAAGTAAATTTTGAGCAGATTTATTCAACCGTCATCATTTTCCCCGTGGTCTATCGGCCCATTCATGACGCGGCCCATCAGGATTTCTCCCGAATCTCCCGATGGCCACTCCGCCCTTGGTTCCAAGTGATCCAATTCGGGACTTTTTCCACTGATCCAAGCTCTGACCTCAGATGTTGACCACAGCGTCCAGAGTCCCAATCCGAGGGTGATCTGTTCACCCTCTGGATAAGCTCGCAAACAGCTGATTTCTCGAGGTCACCGCGCAGACCAGACGTCGGGTGCTCCAGGCATTAAGTCCTGCTGAAGTCTCCCTCTTTTGCGATAGGCCAGTGCTCCACAAACGCCAAAAAGCAAAGCGCTGCCATCGTAATCCAATATAATCCAGATTCTTCACCTCCACAGAGCACAGCACAGAGAGCGAGACGCACACCATCCACACCCACAGGAATCCATGGCGTATCCTCTTCGTCACTCTGTGAGGGTGGACTGGCTCCCCTTGTGCCTTTTCTTCTGTAGAAATCTTGTTCGTAGAATCGAATGCCCAAACCTCCAATCCATCTTAATTTGCGTTCGAGGTGCTTTGCTGAGGAGCTGCAGGCAGCAGCAGGGGGGAGGACGGGAGAGGAAAGGACTAGCGACTGCCTCCGTCGAGAGCCAAGGTTGA
>JBBPBX010003261.1:52129-83794 GCA_038048925.1 Garcialebias charrua | reverse complement strand
TACACAGCATTTTACAGAAGGTCCTAATGTTTTTAAATTGGTGTGCAATTGACTTTTTGCTTGTTTTATTTATGTTTTTTGTTTTTGTTTTTTTGCTTTGTTTTGACTAAAACAAGTTTATTACAGAAAAATATTTTTAACAAACCTGATATGCTACTTAGGCTTGTCATTGTAGAGGACTCTTTCCACACTTTGAACATCTCCTGTCTTTTTCTTGGCAGGCTCTGGCATCACATCGAGTCTATCTGTTGACGGCTCGGGTCCCTTCTAAGGTAAGTTTTAGTTTCAGACATTTCATCACTCCCTCTTTGTTTCTTTTTGTCTGTTTGGGTTTGTTTCTCATTTTACTCCCAGATGCTAAACTACAATCTTCTGAATGATCCTCACAGTTACCATTGTTTAATCCCTTTACTACGGTGGCCCTGAGGTGTAAATGAACAACATTTGAATAAACAGAATTACATTAAGCCAAAGCGGAAATGGCCAAAGCAGAAATGGCCAAAATCACATTTGAAAAAACAGTATTACTTTAAAAAATGGAAATACATTAAGCCAAACCGGTAGTGGTTTTTTTAGTGTGCATGTGATTGCGTATTTTTTACTTAATAACTACCGGTACATGAAACCGAACAACGCACAGTGCACACACAACAGAGTTACAGTTAGCAGGCTAGGTATTAATAATGCCACACCAGTATTGCTAAAATGCAAAACTTAAATGTATGTCAACCAAACTTAATTACCTTGAAGATCCTGCTGAGTTTTTCCTGCATCATACCTTCTTCTTTAAGCTTAAACAAAACATAACTCTATTTCTACAGGCTAAAGGCTAGCCTGCTAACTTTACCTCTGCTGTGTGTGTACTGTTAGGGCTGTATACCAAACCGAGGTTCTTTTATGGCACAGACAGACGCAGTTCGGTCGGTGTATGTATTGAAACATCACTCTTCTTTCGGTGTCAAGTTTCGGTATTGGATGTAACATGTCATGTGATTTCGGCACGCAGGCCGGTAAAACACAGACATATGATAAACAGACTACGTGTTTACACCCAGAGCTGTATAGAGCTGCCCTACAGCTTGTATGTCTATGCTGCTGGTTTTGTCCACAGACAAGGTTCACATGTACAGCCCGTGTGGCGTCGAATGGCTTCGATTTATGAGCGGAAAGTTGCTCCGTGTTTTTTTTCAAGGGATACAGCAGCCTCTCTCCTCTCCTCCTCGCAGCGTTAAAGTCAGCCTGTGAGCGTTGAACGGCCTGATTCAACATTTCCACAACTGGACTCCTCTTCATCGAAGAACTCAGAGAACAGAGCTGTGTCTGTGATTTCAGCTGGCGAGTTTACGTTTGTTAACGTTACTGCAGCTTAATACGTGTATCACAGTGAGTTAAACTAGGATCCATGTAACGCTAACTTTAAGATATTAGTGTGTAGTTTTATTGTATGGTTATGTAGCTAGCTAAAGTCAAAAGCTAACTAAAGATTGATAGTAAAAGATAAAGCTTGTAAAAATGTGCTCATCCATCCGGTCAGCTTCTTGACCATTTAACCTAATGTTCACCGTTTGTTTATGCTTTCCTTACAGGAGCCTCTGACCCTGATGTGAGGAGAACAGAGATAATGGTTTGTGAGCAATAATAGCAAACATGTTATTGTTGGTGTTTTGTGTTCTAATGTCAAGTAGGGAGATAAGTACCCACCGTAGATAAGAGCCCTAAACCCCAGAGAACCACAGAGAAGATTCAGGAAGAGACACAGAGGTGCAGAAGTCTGTCATCAAACTGGCAACCAGGTATCTGTGTGTGCAACAAGCATCATCCACACCCTCAGAGTAAACATTTTCTACTACTGGAGACATCATCAGCCAGGAGCGGGCTTGTTTGTGTCCAGAGAAAGCAGACATGAAGATTTTTCTGAAGAAAAACTTAAAGGGGACCAAATGTAGGATATATAATTTTTTGTGGTTTATCTGTGGGCTATCCAGACCATTTTCAGTCAGTTTTATACACAAAATAATGCTTAGATAAAAAAATATCCCCTTTCTAATTCTGCCAAATTTCACTTCCGTTCTAAACGACCGGTTTATGAATAATGAGGTCTGAAAGCCACGCCCTACAAAGACCTATTTACATTAACTACGCCCTCTGTAACAGCCAGTATCTCTAATATGTTGTTATTTTAAAATTAGCTCTTTTTTATTACTCATTTGACTTACTGTTAGTGCTAGTAGCTTAAGATAACTTACCAAAAGCCCTCTGCGCGCGCCGCCATTTGCAGCTCCTTTTTTTAGCATTAGCCTCGAATAGCTTTTCCTCCTCCGAGCCGGGAGGTGTTAGCTCCGCTCGTTGCATGCGGCGCTTTTGGGAGCGTGCTTCAGTCCACACACAAGGTTCACAGAATGTCTCGCTCCAGTTAATTTATCCGCATGAGGCAACCTTTGACCGGACCCCCGGACCTCAAAAGTCAGTAGCTCCCAACAACTCCCGCACGCAAATGGTGTCTTCGCCGGCGGTCTGCAAAACAAAAGGCTTAAAAAAAAAAAAAGGGATGCCGCGACCGGGAGGCGAACCCGTGTCCTTCGGATTACGAGTCCGGTTCACTACCTCTGGCCAACCGGGTAGTTATGTAAAAAGCAGTCTTTCATCGTATAAGAAATAATCACAACCACCTACATTTAGAACGCTGAAGTTTTGATAAGATTTTGATGAAGTGAAAGGTATTCTTAAAATAAATAAGTTGCTAATCTGAAAATATATCGATCAGTGGTGCTTGATGGTACAGACTGTCGCCCCGCGAGAGAGAGTGTGTGTGTGCACAGTTTTCTGCCGGCTGCGCGTTGGGAGCGATATTACACTAAAAATTGAACTAAAACGTAAAAATAACAATTATAAAGTATTATTATGTCGATGTATATATCTAGTCTCACCCCGATTTCTCCGAAACAAAAGGCTTTAAAAAAAAGGGGGGGGGAAAGATGCCGTTGACGGGATGCGATCTCCGCTCTCCTGCGTGGCGGTCAAGTGTCGTAACCGCTCAACCAAACTGACAGTTGTGCAAAAGTAGTCCTTCATCATATAAGAAGTGTAATCCTTCTTCGGTAATGTCGCCGGGACATTGCCATTAAAAATAAAATTAAGCCACGCATCTCTGCTCTCTGAGACTGGAAGAGTGTGTATCGACACATGTTGTGTAATGCAGCCAACAACGCAACATTTAACTTTAGGAGCCATTCTGCTGAGATGAACTATTCTTCTTCTTCTCCATTTGATTTATGGCGGATCGCAAACAACTGTTAGGTGCATACCGCCACCTAGTGTGCAGGCTGAGATGAACTCAGGAACCGCGTGGGTGGAGCATCACCAGGGGTTGCTAGGTTACGGGGGCGGGACAAAGGTTGGGATGGGTTGTGGCTGTGGGTTGTGGCTACGGTTTGTGACGCCACAAACCGCAGGAAGTGCAATCGAGACGTTTTTATCCCTGAAAAATAAATCGACTTAGAGTAAATAAACCACTTGGTGCATTTTTTTGGCCTTAGGACTGTTTTTTTATGAAGTAAATACCCAAAGTTGAGTAAAAAAACCATTAAAAAGTGAATTTTGAATATGTGGTCCCCTTTAAGTGGAAAGGTCCTCAGTGTGTAGCAGTGAGAATTAGACACTGACGTGTCACTGGTTTGCAACTGTTCTTTTGACCTGGAATTTATTTGTTTTTATGTAAGAAAACTGCTTGGAATGAAAAATACCAAAATTTAGAAATAAAATTCATGATTTATACTGTAATGTGTAATGTAATATTCTTCGTCAGAATTTATATTAATTACAAAATTGGTACTGAAAAAAGAACCGTCAAGAAACTGACACCGAAGTGAAGGTACTGGTACAGATACATATTTTTTTAGAAAGGTACCCAGCCCTATGTACTGTACATTGTTCTCTTGTTCTGTTTTATGTTGTTAATAAATAAATAAATACATAAATGACACAAAAATGAACACTTCCGCTTTGGCTTAATGTAATTCCATTTTTTCTAATGCTGTTTTGATCTTGTTGCGTTTTTTGAAATGTAATTCTGTTTTTTCAAATGTTGTTCATTTACACCTCAGGACCACTGTACTTTACTGCTAACTGTGGTTTTAAATTGTTTTGCATATACTTTGTGTTACACTTTACTTTATGAAAAGTGCTTTTAAATAAAGTTTGAGTGATTAAACATTTTTCCTGCAAAAATTCAGCACGCGTGTGTTTTGCTCACAGGCGGCTTCACTGGGCAGCTAGATGCATTTCTTTTGGACCGAGTTGTAATTTTTCACAAATGAACGCTATAATTTTTGTTTGTTTGTTTACTTCTAGATTATATGTGTTAATGTGTAAATAAAAAGCAATTTTTTTTGTGTATTGTACAGTATTTCAAAAAAGATGCGGCCTGACAAAAATTCAGCCATTTAAATTTTTATTTTTTTTACAGTTTTAACGTTGTAAAATTGTATTTATTTATTATTTAATGTCTTTACAACTATATTAAAATAACTTGGTAGGTGTATCTCTCCAAACCAGAGCAATTAAACAGTTGTTCCATTTTTATTTTTATTTTTTTGCTTTTGTTGCTATTGCAAATAGGAAGATTATCTCAATATGAATTAGTTTTAATAAAACTGTCACTAAATGCTCCACTGTCACTCTGTGGTTTTAAAGAGCTCTAGATTTTAGACAAGCTGTCAAAAAATGGTTGAACCAAAATCTGAGTTATTTTTAAAGAATTCCACTTTTTTTTTAAAAATCCTTCTTGATTCCTTTCTCCATTGTTCGATTTCTGTGTTGCTTGAGTCAGATGAGAGCAGGTCCCACCATATGGAGACATTTGATAGTTTTGCCCACCGTGCAGCTGTGAGAGCCCCGTCTGTGGGAAAGGAAAACAGTGACAGGAAGACAAGTTCAAACCAGAAGGCCACAGGCACACAGAAAAAAAAACATGCTGGAAATCATGATGGAATGGGTAAAAGAGTCAAAAAGCAAGGATCAGACATAAAAGTGACTGGCATAAAAAACAGTGATGGTAAAGATGGAAAAGCAAAACACATTTCAAGTCTGTGAACCTGCATACGAGCAAAATACAAGTTTTAAAGATGAGACGTTTTAAAAGTCAGACATGTGAACCTCCTTTAGAATTTAACAGAGTTTTAGAAATTAAAGATCGGAAAGCTGAAAGAAATGTCGAGCCTTAGCTGGACTTTTTTCCTAAATTGCTGTTTCCTCTTTTCTCTGCTTCTTTTTCAGTGACTTTACTGCTAAGGTTCCAGGTTTAGTTTTCCATAGGATTTATTAATAATGAGCGTGAATAAAGCCAGACAACCTATAAATAGTTGGGAAAGTTTGATGTTGAGAGGAAGTGAGCATCAAACTGAAACTGGACGGCAGATGGTTTAAGTTTTCATGCTTCTGTGTCATTTCCATAGAAGCAAAAATAAATAAATAAATACCAACATGAGCTTTTCCATCCTGTCAGAAAAGTTAGATTCTTGGCAGAGTGTCATATGATCATGAGAAGGGTCATGTGACCATAGCAGCTTGATATTTCTTTAAAATTTCAGGTGTTGCTGTAGAGTGACCTCTTGTGGCTTTGGGAAATGAATGATAATTTTGACAAAGAGTTAATGATAAATGCGACACATATTGATTCAATGTTCTAATCAGAATCTTCACATTTCTATTCTTGGTTCAAGCTCAACTTATACTTTTTGTATATTTGCAGCAGAACCATATGTTTGAAGCAATTATATGTGAAGGGGACGTGTCCCCCTCACATTTAAAAACGTATTCATTTGGACCCCACCACCACACACACATTTACCATGAACTAATACAGTAGTTCCTCTCGATGTGGAGAAGTTGAGGTGGCTCGGGCATCTGTTAGGATGCCTCCTGGACGCCTCCCTGGTGAGGTGTTCCGGGCATGTCCCACCGGGAGGAGACCCAGAGGAAGACCCAGGACAGCGCTGGAGGGACTATGTTTCTCGGCTGGCCTGGGAACGCCTTGGGATTCCCCCGGAGGAGCTGCTCCAAGTGGCTGGGGAGAGGGAAGTCTGGGCCTCCCTACTTAGGCTGCTACCCCCGCGACCCGACCCCGGATAAGCGGAAGAAGATGGATGGATGGATGGATAATACAGTAGTTCACCCATTGCTTTTCCTATTTCTTCATGAACAAATCCATTCCACTTGATTTAATAGAAGAATACTCAAACCACAAAAAGTCCACAACGGGTTTTCCTGGTTACCTACAACAACTCACCATACCGCATGCAGTTTTTCCCCGAGGTCACCTGATTGGATGTGGGAAGTTGGGGGAGACACATCTGAGTTGTGCACACCACGTTAAGGCCCCCACATACACGGGCGTATTTCACTCGGCAGGGGTCCGCACGTACTTAAGGCGGAGAAAGTGGACGTCCGCAAGCCATGTCCGCGCAGAAATCAATTTTTACATACGCGTACTCTGTTCGCACAATAAACTGCCCAGCGACGGACTGTTTTGTATGCGACACCAATGTGTTAAATTCCCCTTCTTCATCCCTGGTCTGGTTTAATGGCCTTTACTTTTGTTTGTTTGCCAAAAGGCAAGTGATCTCTTCCTCCTCGTCCATTGACGCCATGACTGAAATTGTGAGAAATGAAGGACTTTGTCACGAGTGAATTACCGTAAACACCGGTGTATAATACGCTCCGGTGTATAATACGCTTTGGCCAATATTTGGAAATAAATCTGAAAAATCGGTAGATAATACGCTTCGGTGTATAATACGCGCTGCCGTGACTGTCTTTTTATGGCCACTAGATGGCGCCAGGATACGCCTCCAGGTACAGTCTGCAGGTAAACAGACTACAGGGTGCATTAGCGCCCATAGCGGCCGAAACTGGTACTGCACCATTTTTAGGCCAAAATGAAAAAGCGAATCAGAGCCAAAAATGGGTCTAAAAATATGGGGAAAAATCTGTAGATAATAGCTTCGGTGTATAATACGCAGGACATCCATCCATCCATCTTCTTCCGCTTATCCGGGGTCGGGTCGCGGGGGTAGCAGCCTAAGTAGGGAGGCCCAGACTTCCCTCTCCCCAGCCACTTGGAGCAGCTCCTCCGGGGGAATCCCAAGGCGTTCCCAGGCCAGCCGAGAAACATAGTCCCTCCAGCGCGTCCTGGGTCTTCCTCTGGGTCTCCTCCCGGTGGGACATGCCCGGAACACCTCACCAGGGAGGCGTCCAGGAGGCATCCTAACCAGATGCCCGAGCCACCTCAACTGGCTCCTCTCGATGTGGAGAAGCAGCGGCTCTACTCCGAGTCCCTCCCGGATGACTGAGCTTCTCACCCTATCTCTAAGGGAGAGTCCAGCCACCCTGCGGAGAAAACTCATTTCAGCCGCTTGTATTCGAGATTCAAATGGAGGACAGGACATTCAAATGAGTAATAAAAGTGCATATTATACACCGGTGTTTACGGTAAAATTAGGCCCCGAGTAGCTGCAGGAGGGTCTGGAGATTTCCCGGTGGGCTGGTCTGATGTGTGGACTGCAGGGCCAGCACTCCCTGTTATTATTATTTTATTTTATATTTTTTATAACAACATATAAACACAGAACACTGCTGCTCCTGGGCTGCCAGCAGCTCTTGTATTTTTTTATTTTTTTTTGTGACTTGTCAATCAGTCCATTAGGTCGGCAAACGACCAATCGGTGACATAGATTTGTCCAAAAGGTATACTGAAAGAAATCTGGTTTCAGGAAACGACACAGCACAACGACTACTTCACTGAAGGTTCTTAATGATGTTGTTGAAGCATTGGATGCTAAGAATTATTGTGCTGCACTTTTCCTAGACCTGTCTAAAGCTTTTGACACTGTGGATCATAACATCTTGTGTCATAAGCTCTCAGAAATCGGTTTCTCAGATCACACCATTGATTGGTTTTCTAATGCAATGTGTTCAACATTCCAGTTACTTAATGGTCAACAATGGTGTACCACAAGGCTCAGTCTTAAGACAAACCCGCTTTACAATCTACATAGGTAATGTAGGTCAGAGCATCCCTGATGAATCCTTACATTTCTATGCTGATGACACAGTTGTTTACTGTCGAGCTAAAACAGTTGCCAAGGCCTTCCAGCTTTTGCAATCTGCTTTTGACATCATCCAGTCAGATCTGTTCCATCTCAAACTTGTCCTAAATGCTGATAAAAACCAAAGGGATGCTTTTTTTTTTCAAGTAGGAAGTTGGTCCTAGCAGTTCTTCCTCTGATTTTATCCTCAAATGGTGTCCAAAGTAGCATCCTTACTTTAAACCTTTAAAACATAAACTTGGCAAAAAGACAATTTTTATCTCAGTCTGACCTCTGAGCTTTTGATACAGTGGACCAGTGGTTTCTCTGAGTACGTGTGCACGTGTGTGTTTGTGTGTGTGTGTGTGTATGTATGTATGTGTGTGAGTAAAACAGAGGGTGTTTTGTTCTTCGGTGTGTACTGTTCCAGCAGAAGAAGGCAGCAGAGGAAAAAAGACAATGGAGGAATTTAACAGCTGCAGCTCTCTGCCCCTCTGTTTCTCTCTCACTTTTATCTCTTTTCTCTGTAAATCTCTGTATTAATGTAGTTTTTCTCAGATATTTTCCTTTCTACTGTCATTTCTTTTTTCCCAGGTGTTGCCTTTTCGTCTTTTACATTTTCCCTCTTTGTCACCTTTATTTTTTACTTTCCCTCTCTCGTCTTCTTTCCCTTTATCACACTTGTTCTCTTTGGCAGCAGGAGAAGACCACACAAGTGTTTAACTTTCACTCTCTACATTCGAAGGAAAACATGTGTGAGTGCATGACTCTGCTCTAGACATTTACTCTGCAGACTATTGAGTTTAGTTTTGGCTCATGGCCTTTGAGATGTTTATTTTTTTATTTTATTTTTTGATAATCATTCCAGGCTCAAGTTACTGTAGTTTCTGATTTTATGCAGTTGAATTGATTCATAACACACTCATGCTTTATGTACAACACAGCGAAAGTTTCAAAAAGGCAATAGTCACCCTATGGATTAATTCAATAAATATTTTAAAACAAACTTTGTTAGCAAAATACATTTTTGTTGTGACATCCCATTTCGGAATAAGCTGGAACCTGCCCAGTCACTGTTAAGCAAAGGCCCCGCTGGTTAACCGGAGCAAACGTGAACATTTCAGTCACATGTGAACAGCTCACATCAGTGTGCACATGTGTTTACAGCTGCCGCCGTTCAAACACTCGGGCTTCACACCAGATGTTGTTCAACGTCTGCCATGAGGGTGCTGGTGCAGTCTGACAGCGATGGGGTTTGGTCAGGGCAGATCCACAGACGCCAAAAAATTGTGGCACTGATTTGAACGCACTCATGTTGTTGTGTTACAACAGAAAACGGACAATTTGTTATTATGAGAAACTGAACCAAGCATTACCGTATTTTCTGGAATATAGGTTGCGCCGGAATATAGGTCGCATTGTCCAATTATTGCAAAAAAGTTGGAAAAATCCATATACGGGTCACACCTGAATATAGGCCGCACCTATAAATATTTGTTAGCTGAATATATATGTTAGTGTGTCTCTGTTTAATTTTTGTTAATAAATGATTACAAATCAGCTTATTTTAGAACATTAGCGGCTGAAAGTGATAAAAACCCATAAATAGGTCGCACCTAAATATAGGTCGCAGGGCATGCAAAACAGACAAAATCTGCGACCTATATTTTGGAAAATACGGTAATTAAATCATAGTTCATGCTCAATAATCCAGGTAAAAAAATCCAACAAAGTTCAGTCAGGTCATCTGGACTTTTTATTTTTATTTTTATGTTTTGTTCTTCATCCAAAGGACTTCATCAGTCCGAGAAGCCACAACAAACCCAGCCCCATAAGTGGATTACTCGCATAGTGGGACAACCAGTTTGATAGTGATAAGATGGCTGCCTCAGAGGAGTCGACGGGGGAGAAGGCTGACTCCAGAAACCATTTTATCACCATTAAACTGGTTGTCCCACTATGTGAGTAATCCACGTATGGGACTGTTTGTTGTGGCTTCTCGGCCTGATGAAGTCCTTTGGATGAAGAACAAAACATTTCAACAACAACAACAACAACAACAACAACAACAACAACAACAACAACAACAACAACAAAAAAGTCCAGATGACCTGACTGAACTTTGTTGGATAAAACAAATATTATTGTCCTTATTATTGGAAAGCTTTTGTGCTTCCACATCAAGATAAGTTTTTGTTTGAAAAAAAAAAGTGGTTCAGATCATGTAAAAGTTCTTCAAAGTAAAAAAAGAAGAAAAAAGTATCTTGCATTGCTTATAGTGCATTTTATGTATCCTTTAGATTCATACCCTTAACACTAGATATGCTTATATGGACGTAAGTAATCAGATTACATGGCCATTCGGGTTATTTTTTGTTGATTCAGTTGCTCGATCTGAAATCATTTGTCATCAGAACGAGACGGGTGGTTTATGCCGATTCATAATCCATAACGCTTCATCTGTTAAAGGTCTCTTTGTAAAAGGAGTTTTTGTGAGTCAGTAGCTATGAACCGTCACCTCTGGAAGCATGTGCGACGTATGTCTACCTCACGTAATCCCGCCTGGCTAATGCTATTAATATTAGCATGTCGGGGAAGCCAAACTGTTCTGTGAGCGACACAACATTTCTACTAGAAACTTTGATAGAGTTCAAAATGATCTGTATCGCCTGTAGCTCAGTCGGGGAGTGCAGGAACGTCTCCGCCGTCATTAAAACATGGCGCGGGTCCATTTTGGGCGCTCGGGTTTGTTTATGTTCAACCCGGAAGTGAAACTTCTTCTTCTGGTTTTTGTGTCTGTTTTTCATGTCAGTACTTTTGTTCAGAATAAAAGCCCGCTACATGTAAACACTCATCATTAACGGATTGTGCCCATGTAAACTATACATTAGCATTATGTACCTATTATTATGTACCAGTTTTAATAATAATAATAATAATGAATTCAATTTATAATGCACTTTTCATTAATAAAAATCTCAAAGGGTTTTTATTTTTTCTGTCCTGTTAAGCACCTTGGTCAGTGCAAGGCATTGTAGGAAGGTGCTACACAAATAAAGTTTATTATTATTATTATTTAATCTGAAAACATTTCAATCCGGTCAAATAATTTTGTGCATGTAAACAGCTACTCTCTTTATGTTCTGAAATAAAGCTGCAGGCTCAAAAACTTTCTAACACGAGCCTTGGATCAATCTGCTTTCTACACCTTTCTTTAATTTTGACAGTTTGTCATAATAACCTTTATGTTTTTATGCCGATCCAAGAAAAAATATGGAACAGAAATTAGGGATGTCCCGATCCGATCACGTGATCGAAAACCGGGTCCCGATCACGTGATTTCAGACTCGACTCGACTCGGGCGTTACACACCGATCAGGGATCGGATATATATGTGTATATTTATTCTAAACACAAACGGGAATATTATATTAACTGTATGTTGTGTTACAGAGTCAAATTGTCTCGAAAAAGAACGTGCACAATATTTTAGCAACAGCGCCTGCCGTAAAGCGTGACTGTCGTAAAAAAGAAGTGGAACGCAGCATATTAGCTTTAAGTGGTCGGATATATATGTGTATATTTATTCTAAACACAAACGGGAATATTATATTAACTGTATGTTGTGTTACAGAGTCAAATTGTCTCGAAACAAAACGTGCACAATATTTTTGCAGCCGCGCCTGCCGTAAAGCAGTGACTGTCGTAAAAAAGACGCGGAACGCGGCAGCTTGAAGGGAGGCAGCGATGTCTGTCGTGTGGAGATATTTTAAAGTGGATGACAAAGATATTGCGTTTGCAAACTGTGAGTTATGTACAGTTCGTATTTCAAGAGGAGGTACAGACAGTTCGTATTTCAAGAGGAGGTAAGGAAAAGGCTGCATTTAACACAACAACCTAAGTTTCTTATTTGTTTACATGCCTGCTCAGTATTTTAAGTTGAGCTGCTTATTTTAAATTAGACATTTTTATTTCATACTGTTACACTAAACTTCAACGTGAAGAATTTTTTTAAAATCTTATTACGGTACTTGATTGTTCAATCTACCTCACAGAAGTATTCTGTTAAATATTAAGGTAAATAATATAAAAATTAAGGGACATCTAGATCTGTTTCTTTTTTTTCCCTTCATTTTAAAAATGTATTTTAGAAGTATCGGATCGGGACTCGAAATCGGCCAATTCTCAAATTAAAGGACTCGGACTCGGACTCGAGGCCAAAAAAACCTGATCGGGACATCCCTAACAGAAATGCAGGCGTGGATAAATCTGTGGGTGCCCTTCCACAATAAGAACAATAAACTAGAAAGTTCCTGGAGTAAAGGGGACGGGGACTGCCACGTTGCGGCCATTTAAACATTTTTGGTTTGACAGTATGTGTTGGGGTTCGCTCTGAGTTACCACCAAATCAAATTTTAGCTCAATATGGCAGAAAGTCTATGAGTTATACCGTATTCTTTTTTTTTTTTTGGTTTAAGCTATGGTGCCATCTTGTATTTTTGATTTGGAACGTTCTCAGCTATAACCTCACCAAATTTTAGCTTGTGTAAAAATAGCCAAGTTAAAGCCATTTAAATGTAGATCTGGTGGCCATCTTGAAATTTTATTTGAATTGTGTATTAACTGGGCGTTGCTCTCAGCTAGCAATGCACCAAATTTAGGCTTAATATCTATAAAAAATTGCAGATTCATAGTTTTTTTTTTCCTTTTTAGCTCAGGCGACCATCTTGAATTTTTGATTTGCAAGGGTCTGCTCAGCTACCAAGACATCTAATTTTAGCTGAATAGCTGACAAAACCTCTGAGTTACAGTACAGTATATCCATGCACCACAAAAAGTAACGGCACATACGATGGTGCCGAGACGGTCGTTTTGATACATTTGTGGGGTACACGTCGCGGTTCGGGCCACATTAAAGTTTATGGAAGAGAAAAACTCTTCAGGTGGATAATAGTAGGTGGCTGCCTTTCTAGGCAGTCCCCCAAAATAAAAACACAACTGGAGAGCCTGGAGAAAAAAATGTTCTGTTTGGTCTCACCAGTCCCAGAAGCGTTGGTTCTTGTCGAGATTCAGATGAATTCCTGTCGGGCTTTTGTTGTGTTATTGTTGCCGGCAGGGAAACCCTCCTGGGTCTTCTTACATTATCACAGAAAATGCGATGAATAGAGCAGTCACAAAGTGAAGCACGTAGACCTTGGAGATCTGCTTGAATGGTTTTGAATGGTTTCCTTAGCTTTTGTTTCCACTGCCTACACTACCGTCCAGTCAACTGGGAGGTACATTTTCCCTCTTTAGCTTCCTCTACTCTGATGTTCAGTGTTGCGCTCACAATGATACCAAAATAACCCAGTTTCATGTTTATTTCTTTAAATAGTGATGATCAGTTTGTACACTAGTCTGATTTATTTAATGATTAATGTAAATTTTATTTTCATGTTTCCCGCAGGTTGAGCAGTCGTTCAGTTACTTGGATATCCAAGGAATCAGCAGCAACAAGCCCACTCAAGTACACACACACCTGTTAAATATCATTATAAAATTATATGTATTTCTTCCAGGTTAATACTTCTCATTTGCCCATAGTTGATTTTGTGTATTTTGTGCCCTGTTCCTTTATGAACACAGCTGGTGTTGGATCATGAACGCGGTCCTTGGAGCCTCCGACTGAGCTCGGTGGAGGAGGTGGACGAGGTGATCGCTCACATCGGCATCTGTCTGTACCGGATTTGCCCCGCCGGGTCACCTGTGTAGGTACCATGCATCCAAAAATCTCAGATTTGAACACTGAGAGAAAGGAGTGGAGCTGTACGTCAATGGCTTTTAAATGGTTTTGAAAGAAAAAAAAAAGTCTAAACATTGAGTCAAATTCTAAGGAGGTTGAAAAACATTCATATAAATAATTTAACGTTTGCTAAACATAAGGGATAATTATTTATTTGCTTTGAACACACAACTTTTCTCTTATGTGTATATTATTAAAAACGAGGAGGAGTGGTTTCAGGGGTTCTCAACACTGGTCCTTGAGGAACACCATCCTGCATGTTTTAGTTGTTTCTCTGCTCCGACACACCTGATTTTAATGAATGGGCGATTAACAAGCTTCTGCAGAACACGAGGAAATAATTAAATCACTGAATCAGTCGTGTTGTAGCAGGGAAACGACTAAAACATGCAGGGTGGTGTTCCTCAAGGGCCAGTGTTGGGAACCACTGGGTTAGAGAAGGTGGGCCTGCGATGGGAAAATCGCTGGTTCAATTCCCTCGACCAAAAACATCAAAATGTGGGTGGGAAAGGTGAAACACCTCCTCCACTCTCATTTGCCCCACTTTGAGCCCTTGAGCAAGGCCTTTAACCCTTACCATCTGCTCTCCCATGCTCCCTATATGGCAGCTCTCTGCTCCACACAGAGGACTGTGGTAGGTCGGTGTTCTGTGGTTGTATCAGGAAGGACATCCGGCGTAAAAACAATTGCCACGCCTTCATGTGAGTTAGTTCACTGTGGTGACCCCTGATGAAGGGAGCAGCTGAAAGAGAAATAAAATAAAAACATCTGATTAGATATGGTATGTTTAATAAAATACAGTAAACGACAACAAAATGCTTCTAATGGCGAGTCAGGGTGTTGCATTTATTGATAACATAAAGATTCCGTACTTGCCAACGTACACGTCACACACAAGTCGCATCAGTCCAACTATGTCTAATAAAGTGGGAAAAAAATAAATATGTTGCTTCGCTGTATGAGTCGCATCTAATATGCGTCATCGCTGACAACCCGGAAATGCAGGTCAGTGTTGTGCCAAAAATCAAATGGCTGCCATACGGTGGCTGCGGGAGTGTGCACGGGAGGATTTTAACAAGAATTTAACAAGATTAACACTTAAAAACAATTACAGGGAGTCCTCGACTTACGAACGAGTTCCGGACCTAAGGACCATTCGTAACCCGATTTTGACGTAAGTCGGAACCCATAGCACGTGCGTTCGTAAGTCCGGATTTTCGTTCGTAAGTCGGAAAATGTATGCTAGCGCTGTGCCAAAAACCCGTTTTTCAACACAAACGTACATACTGGTTCATAAACATGCACAGAACTTTGTTTACAAATGGTTAGCTAACACACTTTCATCTAAAAACACCTAAAAACACATACCAGGGCTGTATTTAATGTAGGGATGGGGCAGATCCAATCCAGTATCGGTATCGGTATCCGATACCAGCAGAATGTAAGTATCGGGTATCGGAACCAACCTGCCGATATTTCCGATACTTTCTAGATGTCAGAGAGCACATATATTTCACCATACTCTGTGACTTCTGTCTTAACATTGTTACTTAGCGGTATATTAGTGTTCAATTATAGATTAAATCTGTATCTGTTGATAAAATTCAACAAGAATTACAACTCATATAGTGCCAGAATTAAAAATAAGACTAGAAAATGGGGAGTAGAATGTGATGATTTCCCATAATGCTTAGCAGTATTTTAGACTAGTGTTCCTTGCACCATGAGTCAGAAGGACGTCTGTGGAAGAGACCTGCCTCTTCTTGTATGCCATTTGTTTGTGAATTACTGTAGTGAGGCTCAGAGTGTCTTCTTTGGGTTTACCTCACACAAGTCCGAGTTTTGTGCAACATACGTGCTCTCCCTTCAAGAACTTAAAGTGCGACTAAACCCTAAATTAACTTTTTTTAGCTGATAAACTCCCTAGAATGTGTTTAAAATGTTATCTAGCACTATGGCTGTGTTTATTCTCACATAATTGTGCATATCTGTGTAAATTGGCAATATTTGGCAATATTTGGTCTAAAAATGTGTTTACGGTAGTTCTATGGGTTGAACTGGTGGATTACACCTTAATTTTCTTATTTGTGCAAACGCTCATGTGTGACATGTCTGCTCATGTGTGATGTCACACAGGTGGTTCAAGCAGAGCCAATCCCCTGCAGAGATGAGAAGTGCATACCTTATATGGAAGTGCTGCATTTCACTCCTGACAAGCGGTTTTATTTTTCTTTTCATTTTCATTGTTTTAGGCCTTTGGTTTTGGATGGAATGGGTGGAATAGATAAATACATCTACATGTTTATTCTTTGTTGTTGCTTGGTGTATGTTGTTGGCTAGAGGTTTAATTTGTTTTAGGTTGTTGCAGGTGGAGGCGTGAACAAAAGCACAACTCTACCTCCACCCTTCCTTGTCTCTCGACACGCCCATTTTCAGGGAGATTTTGGAAGGACGAGTTACCGTCTCAACCTGGGTTTAGTCTCACTTTAATTATTACAGCCTCCTATGCTTGAACACCGATATCGGATCGGAAAAGTATCGGTATCGGTCGACACTCAGCTGTTATGTATCGGTATCGGATCGGAAGTGAGAAATGTGGATCGGTGCATCCCTAATTTAATGTACAAGTGTACTGTTCGTAAGTCCGTTGGTAAGTCCGAGTTGCCGTAAGTCGAGGACGCCCTGTATTTGTTTGCTGAAAATTATAGTAAAGGTGTGTCTGTTGAGCTTGTCCTTAATAAATGCACTTTGATGGTCAAATCAACTGCATTTTGCCTGGGCGGTGAAATGCAGCTGATTTGATGTTTGCTCCAGGAGTTACGGAGCGAGACGAAGGTGGCTTTGTATGGCAATACAAGTGTCTCAGTAATAGCCACTTTTACCTATTAATGAGACACTTGGCTTACCATATTAGTTGTGGGCCATCTAGTGGCTGAAAATGGTAGTGTTCAATATTTTCCATGTCAAAATGAATGAAATCGTCAAAACTCAGCCAAAAATTGTGTTATAAATATGAGGGAGAAAACTAAGTACAGGTGGTCCCCGACTTACGAGCGAGTTCCGATCCTACGAGGTGCTCGTAACACGAAATCTTGTACGTCGGAACACGAAACATGTGTCGCTCGTAATTCCGGATTTTCGGTCGTAAGTCGGAAAATGTATGCTAGCGCTACTATAACACAAACGTACATACTAGTTCATAAACATGCACAGAACTTTGTTTACAAACGGTTAGCTAACACACTTTCATCTAAAAACGCATACCAGTACTGTATTTTCTGTATGTTCTGTACAACTTTACTGTTTGTTAGTCAGCTCATAAGTCCGGAACGTCGTAAGTCGATGTGCTCGTAAGTCGGGGACCACCTGTATTTCGTTTTGCTGTATAAGTCGCAGGCATGCTAATTTATGCAACAAACTATGACTTGTACAGCAAAAACTACAGTAATCTGTTCAGGTCTGTGTAAGACATTTTGTTGAAGTTCTTTAAATCTCGTTCAAGTTTGACCTTTGATTTTTAGTGTTCTCTCATGATTTGTCCTCCTCTTCCTCCCTCTGTCTCTCTCTGTGAGGAAGGAAGATGATGAGGAAGTTGAGTCTGAAGCCTCCAGAGAGGTTGATGACCCTCCAGGCCGTCTGGAACGAGCAGAGCTCGGCAGACCTGGGCCCCTGCGGTAAATCAGCCTCGACGTACAAAAAAACCAAACCACCTGATCTTAATGAAATGCTGAAATGTCGTCGTTGTGACTCTGCAGGCGGCTTTTCTCATCAGTACTGGTGTGTGTGTGACAGCCTGGGTGTGCCGTTCAGAGAGGAGGTCCAATGGGTCGGTACCTTTAAACTGTTGCCCATTTAACGGAGTTTAGTTTTGTATTCTGCTTTTCTTGCTCTTTTAAAACTTTTGTGTTTTTGGTTACTCGGATCATTTTCCTTCAGTTTGAATCTCTTGTTTTCTTCTTGCCCTTTTGTTCTTCCGCTTCCGAATACCGTATTTTCCGGACTATAGGTCATGGCTTTTTATCATTTTTTTCATAGCCTGCGACCTATATATGGCTTTTTATAAAATAAGCTGATTTGTAATCATTTATTAACAAAAATTAAACTGAGACACACTCTTGCAATAATGTCAGCTAACAAATATATTTTTAGGTGTTTATCCTGCTAAAATTATTCATTTATTAAAGAAAAGTTCAGCTCAGACACATATTTGCTATAATTTTTATCAAACAAATAATTGTTTTTAAGTGTTAATCTTCTTAAAAGCCTTGCTGTGCGCTCCTGTGGCAGACATTTGCAGCAGAGCTAAACACGGTCCACATTTTGACGTAGGTGCGACCTATATATGGATTTTTCCAATTCTTTGGCAATAATTGGACAATGCGACCTAAACTCTGGTGCGACCTATAGTCCGAAAAATACGGTAGTTTTATTTCCTTGCTTTTGTCTTTACCTTCTCCTTTTTTCCCTGCTGCTTTTTCATGATGCGCATCTGTGACATATTCATTGTTCCCCTTTTTTACTCAGGTGGCAGTAAAACAAACTCTTCTCACATGGGCAGAAGCTGAATGTGATTTCCCGTTGTCAGCTGGGGCTTCGAACGCACCACCATGAAGCTGCTCCTTCTGTCCCTCCAGTTATTGTTGGATTTGTCTTTTGCAGGACGTTGACACCATCTACCTCACTCAGGACACCAAAGAACTCAACCTGCAGGACTTTGTTCACCTGGAGAACAGGTTTGTTCTTGGTTAAACATCTGGATTCATTAATGTTCGGTTAAGTTAATGTTCGACAAGTTAATCTTTCAAACAGAACTATTAATCCTACAGTTTTTTTTTTATGTAACACCTTTAAAAAAAGTTTTTCTCTTGCAGGGATCTAGTGTCGATTATCACCGCTCTTGAATACAACCAGTGGTTCACCAAACTCTTATCCAAAGACTTCAGAATGGTAATATATATTTAAAAACATCTGTCTGCTGGAGTTTTATGTTGCCATACTTAATTTATCGCAACTTCCTGCTTTGCTATCAGTAAACCTTCCAGTAAACCTCCCATTTAAATGTTTTTTTTGCTCAGTTTTGATTTTCTTGGCGTGGTTCTGCTTTGCAGTCTACAGATGTGTGCGACCAGATTTTCAGGGTCGTGTCTCGGTCCAGTCGACTTGAAGAGCTGGTGCTGGACAATGCTGGGCTCAAAAGGTCAGAGGTCAACCAACCATGTTTGTGTTTTGTATACAATATGTGCAGAAATCAAACCTAAACTAGATCATAAATCATATTCTTTAAATGTGTTTTCTTGGGTGGGACATATCCTGAATAGATTTTCAATTGTAAAAAAACAAAACAAAAATTTGTTTTAGTTTGTGTTAATGATTAACGGGATGTTGAGGAACATGAAAGGCGGAACTCAGAAGTGTGGAAGTGCAGAGCCGTCCCGGTTTGTTGCATTCACGTAACATGCACAACATGGCTGAGCCAGATAGACAGGAAGTAAATTAATTACTAAAGCAGTACTAAAACTACCGTAATTTTCAGTCTATAAGCCGCTACTTTTTTCACAAGCTTTGAATCCCACTGCTTATGCAACGCTGCGGCTAATTTATGGATTTTTTAATTTATTATTGTCTTTATTTTATTGGACAGGCTAATGAGCTTCCTGCCACCAAAAACATTTAGCTTTGTCACACCCAGGCACCCACATAGCTTCCAAACACCTGTCTCTCTTGGGTCCTCTTCACTCATTGAGACTACCTGTATAAAAAAAGGTAAAATAAACTAATAATAATCTGACTAATTAAATTACAGAACAAGTCACAGTCCATCCAATGAAATGGGGAGAAGAGAATGGGGAGGGGGTCATCCCCCCAAAATTTAATTAAATTTTTCATTTATTATGCACAACTTATATTCGGATGCACTCTATAGGCCGGAAATTACGGTATTTAGTACTTACACAAGGAGGAAGTGTAGGCGGTGCATCAAGACTACCAAATTGCATCACTAAATGTTTTCTCGTCACATCACCGCCCTTTGAATTGTATCTGAAACAAATCAGCTCCTGCTGGAGTCTTTCAGTTAATTAGGAGTTTCTCTAAACTCATGAGACCGAGCTCCAGCTTCAACTTTTTTTTAATAAACAAGTTTGCTGATCGCTTTTAATAAAATATAAAGACTTTCTTCTGTTGTCAGCTGTTAAACCTCACCAGTGATCTTTACTTCTGGTTTTTCTTCTCCCGTCCAGTGACTTTGCTCAGAAACTGGCCAGCGCTCTGTCACAAAACCCCTCCTGCACACTTCAAACGTTCGTCCTGAGCAACAACTCCCTGGAGGACAAAGGTTGTACTGTGTGCACCCACACACGCACACACCTTAAACTATTTTTTTTTATTGTGTGAAAAAAGTTTGGCATGTGTTCGTGGGCTATCCGTTAACTGTTAAAAAAATCTCGTGTACAAAGAAGAGATGCATTTCCTAAAATAACTTGAGTGTTGTTGTTGAATTCTGCAGCAAAAACGTTCAACTAAAGTAGTCACTGAGTGAGCTCACATTTTTTTGACGTTTCAAATAATCCTGCTGATTTAAAAAAAAAATCAAATAAACATATATAAATGCAGCAAGCAGTAAAAACTGGGTGCATGTTTAAATGCCCCACTGTAAGACATGTGCTCCATGAAAAATGCATGTTTTTGTTTCTTCTTCACTATACACTAAAACTTTTACTTTATGATTTTTAGATGATGAATGTCACACATGGACATACTTTTAATCCCCACAGTTTTATTATTTATCTGTTACTCAGTTAATTATGATTCATAATTGGTTAAAACCCCAAACTTTATGCTGTTTGTTCTCACATGTGGGCTCTCGCGCCCTCTGCTGGTCATGCTCTGCACCCTGAAGTTTTATTAACTTGTTATAATCTGTGCTGCTTTCAGGTGTCGTTGCTTTGAGCGCTCAGTTAGCCAAATTACCCATGGGCCTGAAGCACCTGAACCTCTCCAGAACCTCCTTGTCTCCTAAAGGTAACACAGAAGTAACTTTCTCTGCTGCTTCCATCCAATTTATTTCATCTGCATGACAGCATGTGTGTACTGTATTCTATTTTCTGTTTACTGCTGTTATTTAGGCGTTGTAGAATGAATATTGTGTATTTTATCTCTGGTTTTTGTTTTGTTTAATCAGGGAAAGCACAGCACGAGTTTTGTTGTACTTTAGCCATGACAAATAGAAAGTCCCTGGAGAAACTTGGGACAGGGACTGCCAAGTTGTGGCCATTTTTTTATTTAGTTTTGACACTACTATACAGTATGTTGGGCGTCACTCTCAGCTACCACCATACAAATTTTAGCTCAAAATGGCAAAACAGCACATCAATGAGTTATGTTCATTTTGTTTCTTTTAAGCTATGGTGGCCATCTTGGATTTATTATTGGCAATAATTTGGAAAAATCCATAAATACGTCACTTCGCCCTACAAGTCGCATCTATTATGCGTCACAAGATTAACACGGTAAAAACAATTATTTGTTTGCTGAGAAAAAATGTATTTCTTAGCTGACATTATAGCACAAGGGTTCCTGAGCTTAACCGTTCCTTAATCAATTCACAAAATGGTCAAATCTGCTGGATTTAAATTGTTTCGGTTTGACGTCTTCCCAACGGTCGCGTGCGCTACGAAAATAAATTATAAATAAATCGAATTTTATCTCAAATGTCATATCCGGGTCAAAAATGGGTCTAAAAATATGGGAAAAAATCCACGTCGCTTCGCCGTATAAGTCGCAAGACATGCAAATTAGTAAAAAAAACAGCAACTTACAGTATATGCTGAAAAGTACGGTATTTTGCTTTGTATTTGATTTACTTTCTGTTTAGTTTGCATTCATGTTGTGTGTATTTTATTAACTTTGTGTATTTTGTGTTCACGTTGTGTGTATTTTGTTTTGTATTGTTTACTTTGTTTATTTTGCATTCATGTTGTAGTGGGAGTGGTGGCGCAGAGGTTAAGAAGGTGCGCTTGTGATCGGAAGATCGCCGGTTCAAGCCCCGGTACCGACAACATCAAAGATGTGGGTGGGATAAGTGAAGCGGTCACACCTGTCTCCACCCTCATCTGCCCCACTCTGGGCCCTTGAGCAAGGCCCTTAACCCACACCATCTGCTCCCCCGGGAACCCTAGATATCAGCTCTCTACTCCACACAGAGGGCTGTGGTTGCTCGGTGGTCTGTGGTTGTGTCAGGAAGGGCATCCGGCGTAAAAACAACTGCCAAATCTTCGTGCGACCAGTTCGCTGTGGTGACCCCTAACGTAGGGAAAAAGCCGAAAGAAGAAGAAAAAAAATAATAATAATTTGCATTCATGTTGTGTGTGTTTTGTTTACTTTGTGTATTTTGTTTTCACGTGTGTGTTTTGTTAACTTTGTGTATTTTGTGTTCAAATTGTGTGTATTTTGTTTTGTATTTTGTTTACTTTGTGTTTATTTTGCATTCATGTTGTGTGCGTTTTGTTTACCGGTACTTTGTGTATTTTGTTTTCACGTTGTGTGTATTTTGTTTATTTAGTATTTTGTTTTCATGTGTGCATGAGTGTATTTTGTGTTCATGTTGTATGTATTTTGCTTTGTATTTGATTTACTTTGTTTATTTTGCATTCATGTTGTGTGTATTTTGTTAACTTTGTGTATTTTGTGTTCACGTTGTGTGTATTTTGTTTTGTATTTTGTTTATTTTGCATTCATGTTGTGTGTGTTTTGTTTACTTTGTGTATTTTGTTTTCACGTTGGATGTATTTTGTATTTTGTATTTTGTTTTCATGTGTGCATGAGTGTATTTTGTGTTCATGTTGTTGTTGTGTGCATTTTGTTTTGTATTTGATTGACTTTGTTTATTTTGCATTCATGTTGTGTGTGTTTTGTTTACTTTGTGTATTGTTTTCACGTTGTATGTATTGTGTATTTTGTTTATTTTGTATTTTGTTTTCATGTGTGCATGAGTGTATTTTATGTTCATGTTGTGTGTATTTTTTTTAATTTGATTTACTTTGTTTATTTTGCATTCATGTTGTGTGTTTTGTTTACTTTGTGTATTTTGTTTTCACGTGTGTGTTTTGTTAACTTTGTGTATTTTGTTTTCACGTTGTGTGTACAGTATTTTGTTTACTTTGTATTTTGTTTTCATGTGTGCATGTGTATTTTGTTTTCACGTTGTGTGTATTTTGTTTACTTTGTGTTTTGTTTTCATGTGTGCATGTGTCTTATTTTGTTTTCACGTTGTGTGTATTTTGTTTACTTTGTGTTTTGTTTTCATGTGTGCATGTGTGTATTTTGTTTTCACGTTGTGTGTATTTTGTTTTGTATTTTGTTTACTTTGTGTTTTGTTTCATGTGTGCATGTGTCTATTTTGTTTTCACGTTGTGTGTATTTTGTATTTTGTTTAATTTGTGTTTAGTTTTCATGTGTGCATGTGAGTATTTTGTGTTTTTGGAGTGGTGGCGCGGAGGTTAGAGAAGGTGGGCCTGTGACTGGAAGATTGCTGGTTCAACTCCCAGTACCGACATCATCAAAATGTGGGTGGAAAAGGTGAATCACCCACACCTGCCTCCACCCGCATTTGCCCCACTCTGGGCCCTTGAGCAAGGCCTTTAACCCCCACCATCTGCTCCCCCGGGCACCTTAGATATCATCTCTCTGCTCCACACAGAGGGCTGTGGTAGCTCTGTGGTCTGTGGTTGTGTCAGGAAGGACATCCGGCGTAAAAACAATTGTCAAGTCTTCATGCGACTCGGTTCGCTGTGGCGACCCCTGAAGAAAGGAGCAGCTGAAAGAAGAAGAAGAAGCTCTCAGCTACAACCACACCAAATTTCAGCTTAATGTCTATAGGATATTTAGGGGAGGTCAATATTAAACTGACTCACTTTATATATCTTAATTACTTATTCAGATTGAAAAGTATTTCACGGATTCTTTTCTTTTTCAGTTTACCCAATATTTCTGTGATCATAATGATGGATCATAAGACAGAAGCCATAGAGTGACAATGAGACGTTAACTTTAGTTTGGTATGCCAAAGACACTACCATTTATTTAAAATAAATCAACTAAAATTAACACCATTACACTTGATTGACTGATTTCACGTTTCTTGCAATTTAACACGTCAGCACATTTAAATTGCAACAACAGACATAAATACAGGATGTCAATATACTTAGTCTGTGGCTCTTAGCTTAAAAATGTAGTTACCAGCTTAGAATTTGAGATAAGAGAGGTTAAAGAGGAAAAGGGAGAGGTTTAAGAGGAAGTTATTTGTCTTGAGTATGTTACCAGAAATGACACTTCCCATCAGATTTCTGCTGAATCCCAGGTACGTTTGTAAACTGACTCATTACCTTTTAAGCCGACAGCCTGGTAAGAGAAGACCTTAGCCTTTCAGATGCACAGAGTCCTTGAAGACCCGTACGTCTGAACGGGTTATTCGTTTACTTTTCAACGTCTCATCGGTCCACGTTGATCATCAGAAAATGCGTCGGCTCCTGTTTTTTTTTTTTTGGCTCAAGATAACTTATTCCAGAAAGGAATAAACAAAGTTCTGAGCTTACGCTCGGTTCGAAGTGGACTGATAACAAGCATGTTATTAGCCCTTACTGAAGAACGAAGGTCTTTGGCTCTTGACCAAACGTCCGACAGCTTGAAGAGAAAGTTCACATCTCCTCTTCCTTACAGGAACTAAAGGTTTCAGGAAAGCTTGGAACCCTTTGTAGAGGATCTGAGATCAGTGACTTGTGTCTCTCTCCGATTGGTCCAAAAGAACCAGTCGAGGAGTTTATTGCTGTTATCAAGATTCAAGGTTACAGCCAGAAGCAGAGAGAAATGTTTAGGAAAAAGACAGACGCATAGTCTCCAGTAGGTAAAATACTTGGATTAGCGTCTTAACACTTCTAAAACAAATCTGAAAAGCACAATTTGACATAAAATTCACTCTGACACCATTATATGGTCAAGTAACACCGTAATGCTCCGATTATATTTGTATTAGAACAAAATCAAAGATAGAAATAGTCTCTTTTGAGTGAATCTGTCCTTTGATTCAAACTAATAAAATAAATTGTGTTAAATGTCTGGTTACTGAAAGGGTCAGTGGAAAGCATCACTGAAGAGTTCAAAACACTTCAGTTTGACCCCGGGTAGGTCCAGTACATCTCTAAAAATGGCAGATTTACAGTATTTTTCCGTTTTAGCTCAGGCGGCCATCTTGAATTTTTGAATAGGTTCGCTCTCAGCTTCCAAGATGCCAAATTTTGGCTGAATAGCTGTAAACCTCAGATTTATATCCATGCCAATAAAAGTATCAACACACATGATGGTGGCGAGCCAGTCGTTTCGATAAAACGTTTGTGGGGGTACACGTCATATTGAATCAATCAATCAATCAATCAATCAATCAATTTTATTTATAAAGCACCCTTCATACTAAAAGCAGCTCAAAGTGCTGTACAGAATTATAAAACAATAAACTCACAAAATTAAAGCAAACGACACACACAAAATAAATAAATAAAATTAAATACAGTAGTATTGGATAGAGATGAACCAGTTCAGGAAATGCAGTTAAAAAGATGGGTCTTGAGCCTGCTCTTAAAAACAACAACATTCTCTGCAGCCCTCAGGTTCTCCGGCAGACTATTCCACAGACGGGGCCCATAGAACTGGAAAGAAGCCTCACCATAAGTGTGAGTTCTGACTTTTGGAACTGTTAGTAGTCCAGTACCAGAGGACCTTAATGTCCGCGGGGGTTCATAGGGCAATAGCAGCTCTGCAAGATAAGATGGTGCGAGACCATTGAGACATTTAAAAACCACTAAAAGAATCTTAAAATCAATCCTGAGGCGCACAGGGAGCCAATGCAATGATTTTAAAACGGGTGTAATATGAGCCTGCCTTCTGGTCTTGGTTAGCACACGAGCAGCAGAGTTTTGTAACAGCTGAAGGCTGGACAAATTTTTCTTAGGGAGACCAGAAAGCAGTGAATTACAGTAGTCTAAACGACTAGAAATAAAAGCATGCATCAAAGTCTCAGTATTGGTCAGAGAAAGAAGAGGGCGGACTCTGGCTATATTTTTTAGATGATAAAATCCTGTTTTGACTATTTGTTTAATATGAGGAATAAAAGTAAGCTCAGAGTCAAAAATAACTCCCAGGCTTCTTACTTTTTTAGAAGGTTGTAAAGACAGAGATTGTAATTTCTGAAATGCATTTTCTTTTTGAACCTCAGGTCCAATGATTAAAACTTCAGTTTTGTCCTGGTTTAGCTGGAGAAAGTTCTGTGCCATCCAGGACTTTATGTCTGTAATGCAATTAAAAAGTGCAGTGATTGGCTGGGGGTCATCATGAGATAATGAGATGTATAGCTGTGTGTCATCAGCATAACTATGGAAACTTATCCCATGGCTCCTGATGACTTCACCAAGCGGCAGCATGTACAAATTAAAAAGTAGGGGGCCTAAAATAGAGCCTTGGGGTACACCATAGTTAGCTTCATGGATCTGTGAGGAGCATGTATCCATACTTACCATAAATGTTCTATCTGTGAGATAGGAGCTGAACCACAGAAGAACAGTACCAGAAAGACCGACCAGGTGTTGTAATCTATTTAAAAGAATTTGATGATCTACTGTATCAAAGGCTGCGCTCAGATCCAATAGAACAAGGACTGAGAGCTTGTGTGAATCCAGATTACACCTTAAATCATTCACAATTTTTAATAGGGCTGTTTCTGTACTGTGTTTCGTCCTAAAACCAGATTGATACTTTTCTAAAATACCGGCATCATTTAAAAAAATATTTAATTTAATAAAAACAATCTTTTCTAAGATTTTACTTAAAAATGGTAAGTTGGATACAGGTCTATAATTATTAAAAACACTAGGATCTAGATTACTCTTCTTCAGAAGGGGCTTCACCACAGCCTTTTTAAAGGCAATGGGGAAGACACCCATCTGAAGAGAACAATTTACAATGTTTAAAATTTCATTCTCAAAGAATTTATAACATGAATGAAAAAGTGATGAGGGAATTGGGTCCAAGAGGCAGGTGGTTGGTTTGACTTGTGAGAAAACTCTGCCGAGCATCTCTGCATCAACCACGTCAAACTTGTCCAGTACTTTCTCAGGTAAAACCAAACATTCAGTAGATTTAATACCAGTATTTTGTTCAGATAAAATGTTAGCTCTAATTGACTCGATCTTACCTCTGAAGTGATTTGCAAACTGCTCACAGAGAGAGTTAGTTGGAGTATTTGGAGAGGCAGTAAAGTCAGGGTTAATCAGATTGTCAATGGTGGAAAACAAAACTTTGGGATTATTTTTGTGATTGTTAATTATCTTGGCAAAATATGCATTTCTTGAATTTCTGACAGCAGAGTTGTAGATATTAAGCTGTTCGCGCATTATTTGGTAGTCGACTGTCAATTTGTTTTTCCTCCATTTCCTCTCTGCTTTCCTGCAATTTCTTTTGAGCTTCTTTATGTCTTCAGTTTTCCATGGGCATGCTCGTTTATTAAAAACTTGTTTTGAAAATAGTGGAGCTATATGATCAAGGTTTGTTTTCAGTTTGTTAAAAAATTGACTGACCATTGAATCGCAGGAAGCAGTTAAAACAACAGGGGAATTTTGGTTAAAATCTCTAATAAAATGATCAATCACCTCAGGGGTAAGATGGCGCCTCCTAACAGTTTGAACCGTGGCTTTCCTCTGAATCAAATCAGTGACATTAAAAAACACACAATAGTGGTCAGACACAGCCAGGTCAACAACAGAGGACACACCAGAGGCCAAGCCATAGGTAATAACAAGGTCAAGGGTGTGTCCCCTGTTGTGAGTCGGTTGCTTGACGTGTTGAATAAAATCCATACAGTGTAGAATTTCTAAAAACTGTTTAGACAAAGAGTCTGATGGATTATCAACATGTAGATTAAAATCACCAGTCACAATAATCTTATTATACTTAGCATGAATAAAACATAAAAACTCTGAAAACTCAGTCAAAAAATCAGCAACATGTCCGGGTGGTCTGTAAACAGTAACACAGAGTATTGGCAAGCTGCTAAAAACAAAGGCATGATGCTCAAAAGAAGGGTACTGGTCAAATGAAACCTCTTTAACAGCAAGTAAATTATTAGATATTGAAGCAGTGCCACCACCTTTTCTGCCACTTCGAGCATTAAAATAAAATTTAAAACCAGGTGGAGAGGCCTCATTAAGAACAACTGGTGCATCTGCACCTAACCAAATTTCTGTTAAAAACAGACAATCCAATTTAAAATCTGAAATCAAATCATTTATAATAAAAGATTTGTTTAAAAGAGAGCGGACATTTAAAAGAGCCATATTGAGGGAGACAGGTGAACCATTAACAGTAGCTGTGGGTGATAAATAATGTTTTGCTAAAGATCTAAGGTTATTAAATTGAAGACCAAGAGTCCTTTCAGGTGGATAATAACAGGTGGCTGCCATTCATGCATTCACCTGTGATTTGTTGCAGGTGTGAACAGCCTCTGTCAGGCGCTCTGTGCTAACCCTATGGTTGCAACGACGCTCACACACCTTGACCTTTCTGGAAACTCGCTCCGAGGCGACGACATTCAGGTATGGATTATTATTATTATTTATTTTATTTTTTCCTTAAAGTGTCATTTTACGTTTAATTTAAATTTTCTTTTTGTCTGAACAGCATCTGCACAGCTTCCTGAGTCACCCCAACCACCTGGAAGTTCTGGATCTTTCCAACAGCGACTGTTCCCTGGAGCTGGTAGGAAGTGCTCACAGACACACTGCTATGATCTAACTCAGGGGTCTGCAAACTTTGCAATAAAAAGAGCCATTTTTGCCACGATGTCCGGAGCCTCAAAACCTGCTACAACTGTGCACTGTCAACTGTTGGCCCATGGACCACTACAAGTTTGTTGGAGATTACATTTCTGGCCAGTGGGGGTGATATTATAAAACAAAAACTGTCCAATTATTATTAATATTTATTGATATTTTTACATTTTAATACAAAAGGAAAGACCAGATTTATGTAAAGAAAGAAAAAAAAATATATAGTTTGTTTTAACAATTCTATAACAATTTAAACACTGAACTCTGCAGGCCGATGTGAGTTATCTTAATTGTTGAAGAATTAAGTATCCTACTTAAATCATGAAGTTAAAAACAGTATAAAATTAGGCTAGTTTATTGAATATACAGTTACATTTTTAAAGAAAAATAAATACTTTGATAACACTAAGAATAAAACACAAAAAAGAAAGTTACTCAACATATTCCTTCTTAGCCGCTTGTCTTAAAGGAGACCAATTATTGGTTCTATAAATTTTTATGGTATGTCTGTGGGCTATCCAGACCATGTTCATTCAATTTAATGCACAAAATAATTCTTAGATAATAAAATATCCCCTTTCTAGTTGTGCCTTTTCTCACTTCCGTTCTGAACAGGCTGTTTATGATAAGGCCACGCCCTTCAAAAATCTGTTTACATTAACTCCGCCCTCCAAAGGGGACCCTGAGTCAGACCCAGAGGCAGACGCCATTTTGGGCAGGGCAAATGAGGCGCTGACGCGTCGCGTAGGCCGCTGAGAAACATCCATAAGTTCACCCTCCATGTTAAAAACTCTTCGTCTGACTCTTCGAAAACAAGCAATAAGGCTGCAGAGTAACACACTGGCTGCTAACTGCTATACACGCTCTCTCTAGCGGGGACCGCTTTTTTCACGGACCATATCCGGCGCTGAACGGATATGGTCCGTGAGCAGTCGTCCGTAAATATGTTTTTTTGTTTTTACTGATAGATACGTAATTAGTTATTAGCGGTACTGCATTTTAACAACAACGAAACATCGAACTCTGAGATGAACTCAGGAAAAACAACCGTGACGTCTTTTATACTGAAGTGGGTGGAGCCTCACCAGGGGTTGCTAGGTGAGGGGCTGGACTCAGGTTGGGGTGGGTTGTCCTACGGCTTGTGACATCACAAGCCGTAGGATTTGAAAACGAGACATTTATATCACTGAAAAAGAAATATACTTAGAGTAAATATACCACTGGGTGCATTTTTTTGGCCCTAGGACTGTTTTTTTAAGAAGTAAATAACCAAAGTTGAGTAAAAAAAACATTAAAAAGTGAATTTTGCATCTTTGGTCCCCTTTAAAGATATTGCCAAACATTCTGGTGGTTTTGAGGTTTTGAGAGAAAGATCATGCTGTGAGACTGGATGATGACAAACTATACTAGCATGATGTAGTCCACATGTTTTACGCCTTGTATTTGTACATATTTGAATAAAGTAATTTTCTTTGTTGGTAATAATTTAAATAAAATTCAGTTTTATTTTACTTTTGGTCAAAGCCTGAAGAGCCGCTGCAGAGGTACCAAAGAGCCACATGTGGCTCCAGAGCCACAGGTTGCAGACCCCTGATCTAACTGAAGGAATTTAAGAGAAATACAGGTAGTCCTCGACTTACGACGTTTCGGACTTACGAACATGCATCTCATTAAAAAAACATTTAAAAAAACACTAATTACAACGAGAAAGTTCCTGCTCAATAATCCAGGTACCAAATCCAATAATTCTCAATCGGGTCATCTGGACAGTTTCTTTTTTATAGAAATGGTTTCCAGAAACCATCTAGGCTCCAGCAAACTTAAGGTGTTTATTTTTTTTTATTTTTTAATAATTTTTTTTTTATAATGAATACATAAGCATAGCACTTTGAGATTTTTATTAATGAAAAGTGCGGTATAAATTGAATTTATTGTTATTATTATGATTAAATGTACAGAACTGTACAGTTACCAAGCACTTAGCCTATCCTAACACAGTTAAGGAGTGAGTTGAATTGTCTCCTTCCTCCCTAGCAGGCTCCATTCACATAAAGGGAGCTAGCTCCCTTTATGTGAAAGGGAGACAATTCAACTCATTCCTTCATCTTTAAAAACTGTGTTAGGATAGGCTAAGTGCTTGATGACTGTACAGTACTGTACATCTATTTATTTATAAAAAAATATATATATATTTTTTTGTGATCCTACTTACGAATTTTCGACTTACGAACGGCCCGTAGGTACGGAACTCGCTCGTAAGTTGGGGACTACCTGTAACGTAGTTTTGTAGACGGGTTTCCCTTTAAAATGATGTGTTTATGTCCGTTTCTTGTTCTAGGTGTGTGCTTCTCTGTGCAAAGGATCTTTAAAACGTCTCTCTGTGCTCAACATGTCAAAAACAGTTTTCTCTCACAGGTGAGATGCTAGTCCGTCTCCAGTCAGACTGATGATAATTCATGTGCTTGTATGATTCTGTTAGAGGTGGAGTTGATCATAAGTTGTAATTTCAGAATGTGGAGTCTGACGTGAATAAAGCTAACGTGTTTCTTCTCGCACTCGTACAGGAAGTGTAAAGAAATCCCCGCGTCCTTTAAGGAGTTCTTCAGCTCTGCTCAGGCTCTGACGTCTGTCAGCCTGTCGGGAACCAGGCTGCCTCTGGAGGCTCTGAAGTAAGAACGGGGCCCGCTCAGACTTTTCTTCTTCTTTCTGACGTCTCAACTTCGAGTCAGATTTTTATTTTTATAGGATAATTAACATCGACTGAGTTAAAGAAATGCAAAGTCTGATTGTTAAACTGGGGGAGATTATATTTAAACTGTTAAAAGATGTTTTAAAAGCCTTTTCTCAGCTTCAGTGAATTACCGTATAGTCCACCATACACGTTGCACAGTCCTATGTAGTCCACACACACACACACACACACACA